>JAQQZZ010103456.1:0-16179 GCA_030265115.1 Mopalia vespertina
AGGGGGGATATTGCTGATATCGACAGCTTAAACTGTAGGTTAAGTATTCAACTTTTCTTTTACATTTATATATGTGATCAAAAGATTTTATAATGTGCCTTAGTACTTTTGTCAGTAATCAGATGGTCCTGACAGAGAGGACTCGTTACGTTATCAAATATACAGGCCTCAATCTGACAGACTTTGCGTGAAGCGGATATAAGGGTTGGCCTAAGGGGTTTAAAGGTATACCATTTACTTTCGCCAGTAACCCTAGGGGGCGGCTGCCAAATGGCTCTTAATCCACTCCTTTAAATGCTCATTAAATAGCACCTAATTTACCTTTAGCCTATTCAAATTTCTCACCATATAAGCTGTATAGAATTCAGTGTAGTGTTAGAAAAGCTATATAATAGACAAGGAGTTATTAGGAAGTTGAGTGGCATGGTGAGAGGTGACAGGTCAAACAAATGCTGGGTGCGATGGTATGGTTGTTTCATGGTGTCTGGGACCAGGGGCAGGGCTTTAGGTGTGACTATCGCCCCTGGGTGGGGGTACTTGCAGGGGCAGGCACAGATGGGAGGTGTCATATTCGGCATACAATAAATCGGGCACACCCGAATACTCCTTTCTTTGTAAACATCAGCGGGACTACCGTAAAATAAACATCCTAATCCCGTAATAAGTGACAAACTGTGAAAGTATCCATTATAGTAGACCGATTAGACAGGAAATCCATTCCATGCATGTTTCCACTGTTGTGTATACAAAAAGACATTCCGGATACAGAAATTAAATTGGTCACACTTGACATTTTTATGTCCTTTTTCGCACCTTTTCGCAACTTTTAAGCATTAACTAGAAACTCTTTAAAGCTATTCTACGTTTCATATCGATTACATGTGTTAAAGCTTCCCTTGACAATGGGTATACACAACGTAATGTGCATCACATATGTCCTCATCACAAAGCGATACAATAGCTGCAGACTGTTCCTGGCACGGAAGCCTTTCAATACCTTTGAGAGTGCCCATCTATCCATTTATTTTAAAATTTAAATACTCCGATCTGTGTTTTATGTCCACACAAAGCTTTATCACTCTCCATGACAATATATAGAGAATGTAACTAACACCACATATTCTGGCATCAACAAGTCTGTGACCATTGCTGTGATCTAATGTACAACACAGACAACTATAGATATACGAAACATTTTACACACGGAATACTGTCCCTAAAAATATACACATTTTTAAATGTAGGATTTTGTACTTTGTCTCAAGACAGTTTACACAACAGTATAATAGTAAAATGAAATAAGCACGCACATTCTTAAAATTATGTTTTCTTAAAATTTATCACACTGGCACAGGGATGTCTTATAAACTCCCAGAGACACGTTTCTAGATAGAGTTTTAATCCCGAGATTTTATGGATAATCTACAAACAATGGTGATGTGTATGGAATAGAAAGTATTTGATAAATATGTTGTAGCACACAAGATAATCGGTATGGGTTTAGAATACATCAATCTGTACACTGGTCTTTTTAAAGAAGTAGAAATCAATATAACCAATACTAATTGGTGACAATATGCAGCAAGACAATCCAAAAGTTAACAAAAATAACTACCCACCGTCTTAAAATAAAAGACATATGTAATTACTTACTAGTCTTCCCAACAACCCAAAAGTAAAATGAAATGACTACGCACATTCTTAAAATAAAATATATATGTAATTACTTACTTTGCACAAAGAGATTTTACAAAGCCACCCAATTACGCACTTTCTTAACATAATGTATATTAATATACATACTGTAGCTCAGTTGGTAGAGTGTTGGGCCTGTTAACCCTTAGGTCCCGGCTTCAAATCCCGGTGGAGGAAAGCCAAATTTTCTCTCTTCATTTATTTAAATATATATAATGTTACTACTTAATTTGAAAAACAACCCAAAAGCAAACTAGAATAACTATGCATGTTCTTTAAATAAAACAAATGTTATTATATGTCAGAATTTTTTTTAACCTAACCGAATTCACAATTCTTTCATAAATTATTCTATACAAATGTTGGGCGAGTTATTGATCAGTATTTTTTCTTTAGTGAAAGGAATATCTACTTTTGAGAAGAAAAAAAACTCTTAATAGGAATTAACGCAATGGTAAGATATGAAAATAAAATGTGAAAATGAAAGCAATTAAACTGTATGTGCTTTATTGCAAAACAAAACAAATATAACAAGTTTAGTACAAGCGATTGATAAACAGGATTAGATTCGTCGGTTAGTTTTCCGGACCATAGCGTACATTTGATTTTTAAACCTTAAAGTTTCCTGTTATCTTAAACGACATATTGTTCGAGAAGGAAACCGCAAGACGCAGATTGTGACGAAATATGCCATTTCTCTTGTTTGGTAATTCCACCACATACCGCTAAGGCGGGCATATTGTCGCATTATATTTGTATTATATTCGGATGAAAAGATTAAAGTTGAGTAGACTTTTATATATCAATAGGTGTTTGCGACGCTCACGTGGAGAGGGCCATCTGAACAAATACACCATCAAAACAGCTATCAACCACTTGTCGGTTTGTTGAATCGCTCCCTCTGGTGAACGGACATTGAGTTAGCCATAGGAAGCCTCTTGAAATCATGTGGTCAGTTGCGTCCGAAAAGACCGGTGGCCATGGAGGGTAAAAGTCGACTAAAGATCTGTTCTGTTGAACAGGAAACCTCAAAGGGTTTAAACAATTTCAGTCGTTAAAGTAACCCGCCTAATCTGACAAACACGAAATAGGCGGAGAAGTTTAATCGACGAAAGTGGCAAGAGATTAAAGAATAAAGGGTTTAATCATTGATTAATTCTTTAATCCACGCGACATTTAAATTACATCTCAAAGAATCCTTTGATATTTCAATACGATGATCTGGGAGAACCGAAAAACGGCAGCCACTTGAAATCGACATGCTGACACGTGACACAAATGACACGACTACACTGTCCTCATACCTCCAGTCCGATTAAGAACTATTTCAATATAGATAATACTTATCGCCTAGGATTATAATAAATAATCCGTTTTATTAATCCTATGGCTACCAGCTTAATGTTTATAGATGTCATATCTGCCTTTCCTTTATATATGCACCATGGGAGAAATTGGTTATTGTATTCAGAAGTAGGACTACTGTCCTGTCAAGAAAATTGAATGGACCATATAACTATTGATTTAAATAGTGGGCAATTATATTATGATTGATTAAGGAGCAAGTTGTTATACCCCGTATGATTAGATACTTCAATATTGTGTAACTGTGTTATTGTATTGGGTTTAAAACGAGGACATAGTGATTGGTCCAATCCAGAAATACCATCAATAGCTATCCAGAAATACCATCAACAGCTATCCAGAAATACCATCAATAGCTATCCAGAAATACCATCAATAGCTATCCAGAAATACCATCAATAGCTATCCAGATATACCATCAATAGCTATCCAGATATACCATCAATAGCTATCCAGATATACCATCAATAGCTATCAAGATATACCATCAATAGCTATCCAGATGTACCATCAATAGCTATCCAGATATACCATCAATATCTATCCAGATATACCATCAATAGCTATCCAGATATACCATCAATATCTATCCCGATATACCATCAATAGCTATCCAGATGTACCATCAATAGCTATCCAGAACTACCATCAAAAGTTATCCAGATATACGAGCAATAGCTATCCAGATATACCACCAAAAGCTGCAGATAAACCGACAATAACTACAGAAATACCACCAAAAGCCGCAGTTATACGAGCAATAGTTATGTAGACATAACATCAAAAGCCGCAGATATACGAGCAATAGGTATGTAGACATAATATCAAAAGCCGCAGATCTACTAGCAATAGCTATGAAAACATAACATCAAAAGCCGCAAATATACCAAAAATAGTTATGTAGACATAATACCAAAAGTCGCAGATAAACGAGCAATAGCTATGTAGACATAACATCAAAAGTCGCAGATATACGAGCAATAGCTATGAAGACATAACATCAAAAGCCGCAGATATACGAGCAATAGTTATGAAAACATAACATCAAAAGCCGCAGATATACCAAAAATAGCTATGTAGACATAACCTCAAAATCTGTAGATATACGAACAATAGCTATGCAGACATAACATCAAAAGCCGCAGATTAACGAGCAATAGCTATGTAGACATAACATTAAAAGTCGCAGATGTACGAGCAATAGCTATGTAGACATAACATCAAAAGCCGCAGATATACGAGCAATTGCTATGTAGACATTACACCAAAAGCCGCACAGATACGAACAAGGCCTATGTAGACATAACATCAAAAGCCGCAGATTTACAAGTAATAGCTATGTAGAGATAACATCAAAAGCCGCAGATATACCAGCAATAGCTATGTAAGACATAACATCAAAAGCCACAGATATACGAGCAATAGCTATATATACATAACACCAAAAGTCGCAGATATACGAGCAATAGTTATGTAGACATAACATCAAAAGCCACAGATATACGAGCAATAGCTATGTAGACATAACATAAAAGCCGCAGATATACGAACAATAGCTATGTAGACATAACATCAAAAGCCGCAGATATACTAGCATTAGCTATGTAGACATAACATCAAAAGCCGCAGATATCAGAGCAATAGCTATGTAGACATAGCATCAAAACCCGCAGATATACGAGCAATAGTTATGTAGACACAACATCAAAAGCCGCAGATATACGAGCAATAGTTATGTAGACATAACATCAAAAGCCGCAGATATACGAGCAATAGGTATGTAGACATAACATCAAAAACCGCAGATATACGAACAATAGCTATGTAGACATAGCATAAAAAGCCACAGATATACGAGCAATAGCTATGTAGACATAACATCAAAAGCCCCAGATATACGAGCAATAGCTATGTAGACATAACACCAAAAGCCGCAGATATATGAGCAATATATATGTAGACATAACATCAAAAGCCGCAGATATACGAGCAATAGCTATGTAGACTTAACATCAAAAGCCACAGATAAACGAGCAATAGCTATGTAGACATATCATCAAAAGCTACAGATATAACGACACCTGCTACATATATAAAATCAGAAGCTGCATATATACCATAAAAAGCTGGAAATATACCGCCAATAACTACATATATGAAAAGCTCGGTGCAGATTTACCGCCATTGGCTATGCAGATATACAACCAAAGGCTACAGAAGTACCACCAAAAGCTACAGATATACTACCAAAAGCTGAAGATAAACTTCCAATGACAACAGATATATCACCAAAAGCTTCATATATATCCTAGATAACTATGCAGATTTGCAACCAAATGTTGCATAAATACTACCAATAGGTACTTATATACCAGCAACCGCTACATATATGTCGCCAATAGCTGTAATTATACCACCGAAGGCTGCAAATAAACCGCCTATAATTACAGATATATAATCTAAAGCTACAGATATACCATCAATAACCATGCAAATATACTATCAATAATTGTACATTTATCACCAATAGCTACAGATAAAGAACCAAACGCTGCAGATATACAGCGAATAGCTACAGGTATGCTATCAAAACATGCAGATATACCGTCTATAACTGTATGTATGTATATCAGCCATCTGTAGCCCTGCACAGCCCTTCCAGTTAGTATTTATGTATTTAAAAGAAGAAAAATACTCAATGATAATATAACGACACTCATATAATCAGGGTGGCGAAGTGTAGTTTCATAGGATGTGCCCCAAAGGGCAGCACAGTAATACCCCATAAGATGTTTACTACTTTTCGTATGTGTCTACACTTTTTTTCAGACATTATTGATATGAGCCTACCAATGAAGCTTGTTGAAATACCGATAAACTCATAGCTACAAAATGGTAGAATTTATTTATGATGCTCGTCTGCTTTGCTGACCACTATACTTATATATTACATCATTGAATCTGCAAAGTTTGTTATGGGTATCCGAATTCATTTCAGTTGACAAACAAAGACTTGTATCTTCTGGAAAAAAATGGCTGGCCTTTCTTAACAGGAATAATAAAACCGTTGAGGAAAATAATCGGACCCAAAATGTATCCTTGCGGGACTCCACGAGCACGTTGAAAACTTTGATCACATGTACTGAGTCACTGATATATCCGGTAAGTATTTTTGCGTTTTTTGTCTCATCAATCGAATAAGAAAGATGTCTATGCTATATAAGAATGTGTTGTACCGAAAAAATGGCGATATTAAGTTATCCAACAACACAAAACATTTTTGCTTCAACATTTTAAAATAAAAAACCATAAAATATTAACAAAGCGAATTCAGAAAACATTATTTTACAACTCGACCACACCATTGTACAAACTTTGAACGTCCGCGTGTCAGGTGGACCAGGGAGATGAGGGAGGAGAGGTGCTTAATTTTAACAATCTTGTACAAAGGCAACAAATATACTCATAATCAGTGGAGAAAATTGAGTAGAAAATGGCTATACCCCAAAGGACTGTAGTAAAGATTAACAAGGCAGTATTAACGACGGATATAATATATGTAATTTGTGTGGTATTTTTTTTTATTAACTATTGATTTTTCGTATTTCGCGTTTAGCATTACAGTGGCAAAATCATTGATTATTAAGGAAACATTTAAATTTGTCAATCATATAGCGGTAATAGGGTAACACAAAACAATGTTCAATCCAACTCTTTCTCAAACAGCCAACGGACTCATTTTGTTTTTACAGTTTTATTGTTGAACCAAGTACCTCCCTAACACAAGTGAATACAATTTTAATGCAGCGTTAACCAACTATCTAGTTATCAACCAGGATTCAGGATAACTTACGCCACAAATCTTTCCTTGCCAACACGGGAGACCCATCAAGGAGAAATTAACTTCGACATAACATTACAGCATTTAATTTTTTCTTTATTATAACCAAGATAGTTCCATTACTATAAACATAGGCCGTGGTCATAAACTGAAACATTAAAGGCCGTGGTCCTAATATTAAACACACATGTTGAAACACAAACCTGATGAACTGACGAGTTCATGCGTAGTGGTAGTTCATAAAATCCACATGGCCAAATGTGCATCGTTTTATATATGATCGTAATAATAATATTGTTTAATGTTTATTTGATGCAGTGTTATATCGTTATCAGAAGTGCCACCTTGCGGCGACGGAGTTCATTATAGTTGCGATGCATTGGATGCTTTAAAGCGAAGGTTCAATGCGACGTTGCACAAAAATATAAAATGCTATGAAAGAGACATAAAGAGTGGACTCGTTAATTCTTATGACATTACCAAACCGCCACAATGCTGGTCTATGCTCATAAAAAGTTGTTTTTAAATTTTCCCTTCAGAATTAAGATGTTACTTTTTTTCAGTGTTTTTTTTAAATGACTGCCTTATTTGTCTTTAAGCAAGTTAAAACATCACAGTGCATATAGTCATGTAACATACAGTAAAGTTATCAGTTCTTTTGATTTCTAACATAGTTTCTTAAATTCTTATATATCTGGTAAATTGAACGAAACCATCTGCTTTTCGGGCAGTGTTAAAGAGTCCGATTTGTACAAGTGTGTTAATGTTGTAGGACTACAAGCATGGTGTTTGTAACTATTTTTCTGTTCTATTTTCTTATGTAACATACAATATTCATTATTCCGACGAAGTTTCCCCCGTATAAAAAAAAACAGATAATTAATTATACACCACTTGAAAGAAGAAACAAAACAACTAATTAATAATATGCACTCGTAGAAAGTTGCCAATTCCCCGCGTGAGAAGTGATGTCTTCCACAACTGAAACTGACCCAATCGAAATATTGCTGAAAAACGTTGCAATTTGGCAAGTGAAATACAACGTTCATCAAATCACCTAAGCATATATAGACCAAAAGTACAATCACAATCTTATTTTTTTTTTTCAACAGAAATCTACTGACAGTCTCGTTTCTACTGAAGCCGCTACACAGAACTCACGAAGCACTTGAACGAGGTATCAGTCAATGCAGTCCATACTGCGTTGACGACTCCGCTGATTCCATGCTAAGCCTATGTGAAACCTGGGCTTACAATATACAGGGACATGTAACAGCAAATTTTAACCTTGAATTACCGATGAAATCACGAACTCTCTCGCGGAGCGCAGGAACTGGCGAGATGCTTTACCGGTTTGCAAGCTAAGAAGACAGTGTGTTGAACGAAAATTACTTGATTTCACTCTTTAAAATTTCCATTTTACAGCTGCTATCAGAAATAAAAAGGCTTAAAGGGAAAGTCCCGCCTGTTAAATTAACTAATTAACGGCTTTGCTTACTCGAATGCAAGAGCAAGACAGATGTTTGTCTTTGAAAATATGCAATAAAAATAATAAGTTTAGGTCGAAAAACAGTTTTCATTCCCTGTAAGTACATATAAACTGGGACTAATATTAGTCCCAGATATAAAGGACTACCTTTACTTCCGTAGAAAGTAGTATTATAGCATTTGGGTAAAAAAACAATCTAATGTTGAACTAGAAAACCCTTGAATTCGCGGATAAAAAACATGGCCACCGATTGAAGGAAAATAAGGCGATCGGGACTCTTTTGGTGTCTCAAACCACTATGGCAGTTTTTCATTCACCCCCTTATCAACCATGTAAATCCGTGAAAGATATGTTAATGCTTGTCTAGTTTCATTCACAATTCAGATGAATTAACATTTCGATTATTTTTTTAGACTGCAAAAACTGTGAAGATCAAGCAAAAAGTTTGTCAATATTTTTGGTCTTTTTTTTACCAAGTCAATGGGCGTGAATGGATTCAATTATACTTGTTTTTCCGCCTAACTTACATTGAATATTAATAGAGGAGAAGTTCATGCTCGTTCTTATACATTCACATTCCGTATATATGTCAAACATTTATATGTTTTTGCGGACCTCTAAAACAACCAAAAAAATCGGGAAGGAAGGAGACTCTCATGAGCTGTCTATCACCATAGTAATGCACATGCGCATTGACAACTGTCAAGCTCACCAGTTTTCCGGAATCTTTACGGAAACGAACGAACGAGAACAATACCGAGTGCCTGATTTTATGAGGATTGGGCCTGCATAAGGCCGAGCTTCATATTCCTGTATATTGTAATCCCAGGTGAAACCAACAGTTCGATCTATCAGTGCATATTTCCTACCGCTATTTTTATCCAAAAGTACTTTTCGTTTTGGTATCTAAATTTAACTAACATGGCGTCTTTTGATACCTTTTTTAATTTGGAAATGTACGAGTGATCCTTCAAATAAAATGGTTAGTCAAGCAGACCTAGGACGCACCTGATCATGATTCGGGATACAGCGATGATTGTTGAAAAAGAGCCCCCTAGCAAGACATAGAGAAATCTCGAAGGACACGAATTGGATGTGGAATCATGGGTAAATCATGCTAAACCTATTTCTACCGTTTTTCAAAGGTTATATTTTACCCATAAGGCGTCAGTGGATTCTGACAATCAAATGCGCGAAACGAACGAAATCACCCATTTCTTGCGCAATGAGTTATATGGCACTATGAGTGTCCACTGAAAGTCACAATGTCGTTGGGACTGGATAATGGCTGGTTTCATACTTCTTTTTGATAGACTTCTGGTATCACTCATTTTACGAGTATCACCATAGCTACGAGCAAAGAACCAGATTATAGTTGGGAACAGTGTTATATATCTGTTTCCAAAAATAATCAAGCTATTGTATAGGGATGTCGATTAATTATAAACGTTAAATCATATTGTGTGCAAGAAAACCCCCAGAGACAAGTTTGTGAATAGATTTTTATCTCAAGTTGTTATAAATAACCTACAGGCATCTCGAGAACTGGTAATAATGGATTTAGTTATTGTTGGTGGTGAAATTGATAATAAAGATCGACAGAATGTTAATAATAATAATAATAATATTAATAAAAAGTTTTATTCTTATGGCCGCAAATTAACAACCTTTTCTATGACATTCACATTGATAATAATGCATAACGTCAATGTTTATTATAAAAAAGGATAATAAAAGTCCGCAGAACTTTATGACCGCAAATTAAGAATGTTTTTATGACTGATGTTGATTATGAAAATGCTAATAAAGATCAGTAGAATTTTATTTCTATGAACGCAGATGAAGCAACTTTACTTCTTTGACAAAATTAATGACTGATGGATTACGTAAATGTTGGTATTTAAAATGAAAATAAAACAACATGTATGTGAGCCACGGCCGCGGGTCTATGACAATCATATTGATGATAATCAATAAGGCTAACGTTGGTATCGAAAATGCTAAAATAAAACATTAAAAAAGACGGATGGCATTTTATTCCTCGGACAGTAATGTAGATGAAGATAATAAAAATCACCAGATCGCAATACTATGACAAGTGATTTCTACGACAATAAGGTTGATTGTTACATAGAACATTATACAAACAATTTTTACATTCGCACAGATACATTTTGCCACGTGTTGAAGGCGTTAACCAGAATAATGGTAAGTAATAAATGAGACTCATTTGAAAAATCTACCGCGGCTATAATTTTTTAGGTTTTTTTACCCAACACCTGTAGAGTGAACTGACAATCTCATTTCATTTGAAGAGGAAGCCTGGAATTCGCCTCTTACATATGCCAAGGGTAATCCTTTCTGTTAAGCGATAATTTTATGACTTACAATATTACACCACTGCACAGTCAGAGTGAGAGAAAAAAAACCATAACGTAGGTGGTATGGTATTTAAAAAATATAGATATATAAATACTCAAAAAGCGAGCGGAGTTAATAGATATGCGTCTAATGATAACAGTCCGTTAATAAAACAGTTTTCTAACGCTTCGTTGCAGGTGCACTATTTATGTGTTTGGATGTGAAGTGACTGTTCAAAGCGGTAACAGAAGTGGCAGACATAAGCCAAAAGAGGCAGTAATATATCGCTTAGTTCACGGCGTACGATTTTAGACCTTTTTTCAAAATACCGAGGAAACCAGACAAACACCAAAGAACTGACGGTCAATTTCCCATATCAATTCGTTTTTTTTAAAGAATAGACAACTTTTGTTAACGTTAATTATGCTGGTTTTCGTCTGATTACGAAAATCTTTACTTTAGCTTTGAAAGTTTCGTAAAGCTAAGTAATCGGCATTCACAGGTTCGCTACTTTACGACTTTCACCATATGTCCCTTAACATATTGACTGTCAACACCGTCCTCAGCCGGATTGTAGCCAACCACCTACATGTACCTACCGGCTCTTGCGAAAAAGCGAAGGAATTCTACTTCCAGCGAGACATCACGTAACCCGATCCAATACGTAGACCTTTTTTTCATTTACCGGATTCACCGGATTCACCTACAAAGGGTAGGCGGGTCTGCAGAGGGTACTGGGTCGAACAAAAAAATACATATTTGCGCTTCCTTGTGTTAGAGAGCTTGGGGCAGGTTTCGTTTCCAATCAGGGAAAATGTCGGAAACCATTTATTTTCGACTATACACCTATATATGCTCCACTTATGGCAGGAAAGATAGCTGTTATATGTGTTGGTCACACCTAGATGCGAATATGTATCTTATATATACAGTAAGACTATACAGTATATAGAGATACGAGGTGCAGCTGTACCAAAACTTTAGAAATAAGGTCTGCCTCTGACAACTAAATAACGTTGAATCCTCATGACCTAATTACCGCGGAAGACATTTATCATCAACAGCTCTCTCCTCCTTTAAACGTACCGTGGCCAAAGTTGGACTCAAGCTCAGACACAACTTTCTCGATCTGAACATGTGGACAATTCAGCTTCTATGGAAGTCTGTAGCTGGATGAAGACAAAAGGTGGTTATATACGTTTACATAAAGCTGTCAATTTGAACGGTTGGCACGTATTGATTGATTGATTTATTTATTTATTGGCTGGTTGGTTGGTTGGTCGGTTAGTTGAATGAATGGTATATATTTTGAATAAATGAAGAGAGAAAAATTTGCTTGCCTCCACCGGGATTCGAACCCGGGACCTTTGGGTTACAGGCCCAACACTCTACCGACAATGGTATATATATGCAAGCAAATTTTTCTCTCTTCATTTATTCAAAATATATAGAACTGGTTTCTGTGGCTAGCAGGGCCAGTGCTCTAACAGACTTTGACTCATATAAGAGTGACACGGTCTCACAAATTTAAGTTTCATCAACAATCTCAGATTCCCATGCTATAACAGATAATTAAAGTTCGTGTATAAATTACACCAGTAACGCTGGAATTTTAAAATGCAATAACCAAGAGAAATCACTCAATGTGGTCACGCTCTTATTTAAATACGATGTGCCTGTAGATTTCTGTTTTTTAACTTTCAGCTTTCAACTAAAGTCACACAGCCTCTAAATATAAGATTTTATCCACAAATTTTAATTCACACAATTTAATCAAATAATCAATTCTGTGAATAAACAGTTGTTTATTGCAATGAAATAAAACGCGTCCTGCGAAACTATTATAATTAATGAAAATATATTCACATTAAAATATTCTGGCAGAATTTTCAGTTTTTTTTAAATATTATTTATTTATTTCTTTATTACTTTATTACTTTATTACTTTATTTGTTTGTTTGTTGGTTTGTTTGTTTGTTGGTTGGTTTGTTGGGTGGCTGATTTATTTATTTATTTATTTATTTATATTTTTTTTTACTTAGAACGTTGGCGGTGGAACATACGATAAATTTTACACCTTGAGTAATATGTGTGCAACTGATGTGGCTGTAGTAATGTAAAATATCTACTTTAGGGGTGACTTTGCCACTTCAACGTATACAAAGCCAGTGAAAAAAATTATTTATAAGTTTTTAACTATTACTTTCACAGAAAAGTATCAATAAATCTGTGAGATGGCAAAAAAGTATATTGAATTCTTGATAATGGTTTTAAAATAAAGCGAAATATTGAACTTCCATGTATCCATGTGTATTTTTTGTTGGAGTTGTAAGTTTACTCTACAATATTGAATATAAGCTTTGTTGTAATTAAATTATTGTCTGAATTAATGTGAAAACAGAATTAAAAACAGTAACTTAAGTCTAAAAAGGCATTTAGAGTTTAGAAAGGTTTAACTTGTTTAAATTAAAAATACTTTCTTAAATTGGCCAATAAATGTTTATTGATACCGACAGACTTTCACAGCGTCAATATACCAAGGGGCATAACTCCAATAGACATTATCCTGGACAGGGTAGACCACTGGAGACTAGTATACTATATATTATATATAGCCAATCGTTTGATGGCATCTAAAGTGTTTAAATATTTAATATTAAATCAATTGTGAAAAAGTTTAAATATCTTAATATGTAATTAATACATTTAGTATTACGTTAATATAGATCAATATAATGTATTAGGTATTGATCTGTCCAAAGCCGACACAGGCGAAACCGTATCGTAACTGCTCAGGAATATCGGTAAACGATATCACCTCGTAGGGACTAAGTACCATTTTATAATAGACAAAAACAACCACATGCCAGAAGTCGGAACATTGTCACGCGATCAATCCATGGTTACCTGATGTCGTGTGGACTATTTGAATCTGTACTCAATGATATGTGTCAATATTACGGTTATTAGATTGTTCAATCCAATTTAATGACATGTGAGGTTTAGAATAATGTATAATTTGTTACACATAGCGATTTGGCTCTTTAATCAACCGCAGGTTTTAAACTTTACCACGCATGTGCAATGGATGGCCTCTTTTTTATTAAATTTATCACTCACTATCCGGCTGCTTGGTTTTATACTCAATGATTGGTGTGCATATTATGGCTATTAGTCTAATCTAGCGGATTTTATTACCGATGTGAACAGTCAACTTTTACAATAATTCATAATTTGTTACACAGAGCGATTTGATTCTTAACTCATTAGCTGATTGTAAAGTGTACCACGCATGTGCATTGGTTGGCATGTTCATAAAGAGTATACAAATTTGGGCAACCGTCTAATTACCCGATCGTTTTTCGCTTTGCAGTCATCTGTCTAACAGTTCCGACACACAATCAAAGAAGCCGTAATCACCGCTCGAAGATGTTCATGTGTTTACAATGTGTGACACTAATTCTACCTTAATAACCTTAACTTTAAGACGTTTCATAGCACATAAACATATATTATATATAGATTGTTTACATATAGTATCGAGAAAAGTATTTATTTGATAGCATTATTGCCACTGCATGAGTCTCATAAAACGAAGTTACCATTTGAATAGAGAACGCATGGTGATTCAATATTTCGGTTAATTGGAAAAGGGTGTGTTTTAAAATAAAACGAAAAATAGACCCCAATTCCTCTATCTATACATTATATTTACTCTATTCCATTTTGCATCTGTGAACTGTGCAAATACATTGAATGTTTCAATATAAATTTCAATAATGGAGTGTTTCAACAATGGTCCCATACCACTATCCCATTACTTTATCAGCTGAAAAGCAGTCTTTGTAATGGACCATAAATTTCGAAGCGCATGTGGGCGTATACATTTGGCTATCGGAATGTTCTACAGGAACAAAAACATGTGGAGGAGTTTAAAGATTATCAGTAAAATGCGCTCTTCTAACTACACCTCAAAAGTATGTTTTTTCTATTTCATATAATGGTGGTCATACAAATATTTAGTATCTAAAAATACTTAATATTCACGTAAAACTTAGGAATATACTCTTATTCAAATATTTGTTGTACCTATTGAAGAAAGCTAAATTGTCGTTTTCTAGTAAAAAATATATAATTCTTTCCCTACAATAAAAATCATAATTTGTCATATTTATAATGTGTTGACCACAATAAGTGATATAACTATTTCGATTAGATGATGACCATTAGTATTTCTTGTATCAATCCTGATATTAACATCTGTTTCTCGAAAATGTGAACATATATACTGAATCATCATACATTTACATGAGTTAATTTACTCTATGAAGCCATGTAATACCCACTTAGATAAAAAGCGATCTCGGGTAACCATTGCTAAGCCATCATATATATATAGTAGTCATGCTTACTTTATCTCGAGAAGGTGTCATCATTAATGAGACACAGGCAGTGGAACCGATAAGGCATCCCCAACATCGGCAATGCATGGGAGATAACTCAATGTGGTTGGAATTACTTCCACCCGTCTGGTCAGTCGCCTTTAGTAACCGACCATACAGTCGAATTCATTTGGTTGATTAAAGATTTACGCCGTGCGTGATATTATTATACTCTTGTCTCAGAGAGACACAGGATACAGTAAGATCCCATGCAGACTCCAACGGTCTACTTAGATCCAGTTATTGTCAATGCAGTCTAAAAAGATGCAGTGAAAAAGAATCATATAAGCATATCGGCTTATCGTTTCAGTCTACGGGTCGGTGGGATGTTCATGTCCGAGCTCTCGTGGAAAAAATCAGCCCTATGATTAACTGTTTACGGAGTTTGAAGTACAGATTATCCCGCAGTTCACTAGCCCACTTATACGCTTTATTCATTGTACCTATATTTGATTATGCTGATGTTGTATGGGATAACTGTTTTGGTTATCAAACAGAAGCACTTGAACAATTGCAACTTGATGCCTTACGTACTATATGTGGAAGTACACGTGGTACTAGTCGCGACTTGTTATATAACGAGACGGGATTTTACCTCTGGCACAGCGCAGGCAACGCCATAGACTCAGTTTATTTTACAAAATGTACCACGATTTAACTCCTATGTATCTTTCATGTCTTGTTCCTAATTTAGTATCTGAGAATATTCAGTACAATCTCAGGAATGCCAAAAATATAAGTATACCGTTCAGCAGAACCTGTCTATATGCAGACTCTTTTCTCCCATCTACGACGAGATTGTGGAACGATCTTGATCTTAATATAAGACAAGTTGATTCATATCGTTTATTTAAAGAATCTCTCAGCGGTGCGGACAAAAAGGTTCCAAATTATTATTTTACAAGCGATCGTAAATCAGAAGTTATTCACTCTCAACTCCGCTTGTGTTGTTCAATACTAAAAGCTGATATGTATAATAGGTTCAT
>JAQQZZ010103467.1:0-16178 GCA_030265115.1 Mopalia vespertina
CAATGTTGCATATATTCAACAAAGAAAAGTGCCCCATGGTGGAGATTGATGTAACAAGCCTTTCCAAGATATTTTTTTGTCATAAATATTTCTATGGTTGGGCTCTACAGGGTTAAAATACAGTCGATTGAACAAAATAGTTGATTAATGATGTTTTACATTCGTCCATTGCCAGGATAATATAGTATTTAGTCCCGCTGCATGAAACTTAATTGTCAAGTGGTACATTTAGTCTTACGGGGATTTGACAGGATAGCGGATAAGAATGTTATCGAAAAGCTCACCGGAACTAGTTTATGGATTACGCGATGAAGGTAAGGAGCTAGAAATTGATTAGATAGTCGATCGAATAAAGTTAATGACCTTGCTTCCGTTCCGTTCGCAATTGTCATTCGGATCTAATAAAAACTTTTAAACGAACACTTTTAACTTTGGAAACGACATGGAACGCATTGTCAATTTCAACTGGATTTCAATAATTTTGATGAAGTTTTTTAAAATACGTACCCCCACATATCTGTGTCACTAAGACGGATTGTCGTAGTGTGAAACATTTCTGCTGCTTGAAAGGGCTTTTTGCAATACCAGGCGGACTAGGTGCATTATTTAGAAACCCTGGTAGTTAGTCTTATATTAAGTAAATGTCACTGCTAACTTCACACTAGGGCTTAACTTTCCAATTTACTTGCATCGAGATATAGGGTGAGACATATTTATATAAGATTCAATCGAGCTATTTGTATCTTGGCGCCTTGCCAAAAACCACCCATACTTTGTGTCCAATTAAATGTACCAGTGAAGCGTATAGCAATCTACTTCCTCTTCCCGTGAATAAAAAAAATGCGTAACGGTTAATATGTTGTTTGACCTTTTCAAATACGATTATAATTAGTAAGGACCAGGAAAAGAATAATCAACGTATTGGGCCATTTCATTTCTAGAAGTGAATAGAACATTTCATGTCTCAAGTTTGGAATCATTTTATAGTTTCTACAGAACTTAGTCTAGCCTACAAGGTCGGAGTAATGGCAGATGTTGATGGACCAACGTAACTTGTGATGTCTCATTTGAACATTAAAATCATCTGCCTAAGAACAGTGATATTGCATGCTGTATATTAGTGCTGTCGTCTGTGATGTAACATTCATTTTCTAACCGAGCATTTGTATATAACACTTCACTTTATGGTTGTGCTGCTATTCACTCTTTGGAACTACATCGCCCTCCTTAGACCTGGCGTTAAAAAACAATCAATCAATCAATCAATCCTGTAACATTAAAATGGGAAATTTACTTAAATAGTATATGTAACTAAACCGTTAGAGTATATGATCTCATTTCATGTATCTCAACACGCAACTTATCTTCAGAGGACTTTAATCTTCAGATAATTTGGACCGACATTTTCAATTCAGCAATTTCTCTTTTGTCGGAATTGGTCCAATTATGTTCAGAATGATGTTGGCCACATGGTTTAATATTTGAATTAAAAAAACGATGCTAAGGTTTCAAAAATGTAATTTAAAGGGCTTTAGTCTACTGACTTTTGCTTTAATCAGATATCAATGTCTTCTTGTCCGAAGCTATGAGAATAATTTCTGTGGCTAAGCAGATGTATCCATAACCGTATTTAGGATTCTTATTATGTATTAAGATTGCTTAAAACCTACGTAAGCCTTGATAGCTTTTAAGTTCTGTTCCACATTAATCTAACCAATCTGCGTTTGATGTTCTGATAATTCTCCGGCCAATATTTCCAGAATCACGTGGAATAAATATGTCCGCAGCCAACAATACTACATCACACAGCGTATTTTATACACCAGAAGACTGGCTTTATTGACGATATTTTTTCGCTGATCGAGAATTAAAGAAGGAAATGTCTTAAGATTTTCTGCAGTTTTGGCAACATCAAAATTTCTGAGGAATTTATATGATAAACGGGGATTAATGCTGCGGTAAACTGTATTAAATATTCATATGTGATTGATGTAACTGATGTAGCGAGTTTAATGCTTACACCTCAGCACGGAGACCAATAACTCTCAGAATCCACGTATCTGGAAATCATTAAATTATTTAACATTAACCAAAGCTTTATTGAAGGCATTTAAAAAAAACGTGAATGGAAGCCAACCGGTCTATCATGATGCATTCGCTGTGTAATAAGACAGATCATTCAGATTTAAGAGAAACCGCAGCGAGATTCAATATTAACAAAAGTGTGTTCATATGAAATATTCCTGAAATATAACGGAAAAGATAAGTGTGCACTGAAACAAAAGCACACATTTCTTGTCCGAAGCTATGATAATAATTTCTGTGGAATAACAGATGTATCCCTTAACGTATTTAGGATTCTTAAGATGTATTAAAATTTATTTTTAAAAAAAATGCGTAAGTTTTGATATCTTTTAAATGCTTGTCAACTTTAATAAAACCAATCCGCGTTTGATCTTTGAGTAATATTCCTGCGATAATTCCAGAATCACGTCTAATAAATATGTCCGAAAGAAAAGATACCCCATTCAATATATGCCATACCCGCACCCAACAATACTACATCGCACAGCGTATTTTATACATCAAAGGAATGGCTTCATTGAGGATATAACTTCGCTGATCGTGAATTAAAGTTTTTGCAAAGAAATGTCTTCAGATTTGCGTCTGAAAATTAAGTTTTCTGTAGATTTAGCAAGAACACAAATTTCTGACGAATTAATGTGGCACCAGAGGATTAATGCTGGGGTAAACAGCATTAAATATTTAGTCACAATTGATCTAACTGTTGTGACGTGTTTAATGCTTAAACCTTTGCACGGAGGCCAATATAACTCTCAGAATCCACGTATCGGGAAATCATTAAATTATTTTATATTAACCAAACCTATGTTGAAGATATTTAAACAAAAGGTGAAAGGATGACAACCTTTCTACCATGATGGGTTCGCAGTGAAATAAGGCAGATCATTCCGACTGAAGAGAAACCGCAGCGGGATTCAATATTAACAAAAGTGTGTTCATATGAAATATTCCTGAAAATTCCAACAATACAACGGAAAAGATTAGTGTGCACTGAGACAAAAGCACACAGATGACAGAGTTATAGGCTATATCAAAACTAAATTATCATCTGCTTTGTTCAAAATTTAGAAACTGAAAGTACTGCAAAATTCTATCCGTCATCGGCAAGTGTGAAATTTTTTCCGATCATAAAAACATCATTACGATGGAATCGTAAAAGTATCCCACTGGAGGGACTGAATGATTGTTTGAAAGGGATTTTTACGTCGTAAAAAGGACAGGCCTATTTCATGTACATGAATATGATGTCGGATTCTCCACTTTACACTCTTCCTTGCTTAATTGCGGTACAAAACCGGGAATAAACCCCGTAAAAACAACCCCAGCGACTGCCGAAGTCACATACTGTGACTCACTCATATATCTGTTGGTCGACAAACAGACTTGATCCTGCGAACACAACATCGAAGTAGGATTAGTTGGCGCACACGCTAACCACTAAGTCACGGCCGCGGGCCCTGGAGGGAATGAAGTGCGGCATCTGTGAATGGCAAAGATAAGTGCTATATACTTTTCGATCCAGCAGAAATTAGACTTACATTGTAGTTAAGGTAACTTTTCATCAATATCACTTTCTTCTTTCGTCTGGATCAATTGATTGTACCAAGAGATGAATCGTTTTGTGAACGGCTTGTTTTGTCATGATGCATTTTCATAGTTAAAATTATTGATAATTGGGTAAACAAGATTGATATGTTAGTGTTTTCATACAGTCTGTGTTCATAGATGGGGTATGTCTGAACGCGTGACCAATAAGGAGACAATTGATGGAATTAGTAAATGTATTTGAACACCTAACATAAAGGTCCACGGAAATATGTTTCCCACTGTCCATTTATCTGGGGAATCGAACAAGGTTGCTGTTGAGTTTTGTATTGCTCTTACTTGCAAGGTCACTTAAATAGTTTAACATATTTGACATATTTTCAGGCAATTGTTAACATAACAACAAATAGTTTATGTTTGTTAGATTGAGGTTTAACATCGTAGTCAAGTTTAGTTTGCTTATATGACGACGGATTGTCCATTTCCCATTGTTCCTTGCTTAAACAGAGTCGAAACCCGTCAAGAAATCTCTCAGAGCGCTGCTGAAATATCGCTTAGTGCGGTGAGAAATAATAATCAATCAATCCAATTGTCACTCAATCAAATTGACAATTGTGGTTTCCTGAAAACATTTTATGTAGCAAGGTGGAATGGCGATAGTATTTCTGGGTTTTTGTCTATCCTACAATGCTTGTGACTTGCATTGTTGGATTAGCATTAAGTATTATCTGGTTGGTTTGAAGGTAAACCAGGCAATCCCTCTTCTGTGGAAGAATACACGATCCTTACCACTGCAGACTTGTAATCTTGTCAGAAGCTTTAAAATTAAATCATTCGATGGTCAGACATGTTACTCCACTCTTCTCTCTCTTTTATCCCCTTTCCACTTCATTAGTCTGACACACTATCAATAGGTCAATCGCTTATCCAAACATATCAAAGTTCTCGACGATGTTTTTGTAAAGTTAGGTCGTCATTTCGTCTTGTGTTAAATGAGGATAATAATGCCTGTGCTTGTCGCATATTAGCCGTTTTCGATTTAAAACGCCACGGCCGCGGGCCAACTTAACGTTATAGTTTCATACATCGGTGTAAACTTAACAAAGCCCGGTAACAATAATGGCAAATCATTTTGGTTGTTTAGGGTCATCAGAGATGACTCTGTGAGTAAACAACTCTACTGGTCCGATTTGCGAATGAATTGTCCCAGCCGATAGTGGCCATTTGAGGAGAACCGCTGTTTGGTAATGACAGTAGGTAGTTATGGATATATCACTCAGATGACGGCGAAATAGCCAACACATTTTTCATATCTGTGGCTAAAAGTAGGGAGCCGTCTCGTGAGTGCCTGGTAAGATAATGATGGCACGGGTTTATTTGATAAAGAATAGGCTACAGATAAGTAAAGATTGGGCTACATATTTACCATGTAAAACGTACGCTACAATATATTTAATATATCATATATCGCATACACTGTATATTGACGATACAGCTCGTGTCTATTTCATTTGTAGTTTGTGATTTTACAAGCTTTTATTTCCAAAAATGTCTAATAAGTCGATATTTTAGAACGGAAACAACGCTATAAAAAGCATTCGATTGATGACTCCTTACTTTTGTTTTATTTGTTCGCCATAATAAAACACTGTGCAAAAATTTAAAACAAAAGTATTCAATTTTGTGGGAATAAATTCCCACAAATGGATTTGCTCCATCTATTCATCCGTCCTTGTCGACTTTGCAAGTTCCACTGCAGCTTTGGATATTGCCCTTATCCCCCATCTTGGATTGATCGTCACGTGATACATTTCAGTCTTTCCGGGCTTTGACCAGTTGGCGAATAAGGATCTTATCGAAAGCCTAGCCTGGAATAACTTGTGGATAACACAGTCGATAAGAGATTGGTGGAGGTAAGGAGTTCTAAATCAACTATTTAGTCGATCAAGTATAGTTACTGAAGTTGTTTCTGTTTCACTAGGTCTACTTTCGTGTAATTGGCTCAGCGCAGTATCGTCCTACACCAAAGCATGTCCAACGGAGGAACTAGGACAGATCGGCTTCGTGTTCTCATTTAATGCAGATACAACGAAGGTTTTCTAACAAAGACTTCACGTAAGTGGCATAGTTTGACACCTTTGTGAGGCTATGAATGGGGGTTTGTTCTATCAGGAGGCCTGGGCGCCGTATTTAGAAACCCTGACCGTGGGTAAAATTCTAATTAAATGTCTGCTAACTTCACACAAGAGCTCAAGTTTCCGCTTTCTCTTCAGCGTGATGTCGATATGATTCAATCGAGCTATTTGTATACTGGCGTCTTGTCAAAAATAACCCCCAATCTCTGTCCAATTAAATGCACACAGGAAACGTCTAGCGTCTCATTTCATCCTTCCCTGTTAAAAAAGAATCTAACGGTTTATATGTTTTGTCTAAGGGTTTAAATAGATCGAATGTTTTTGGTATTATAAAGGACAGGATAGAGTAATTTACAATTTGGTTCATTGCAATTTTGGATGTGAATAAACTGTTACATGTTTTAAGATTATTATCATGTTATAGTTTCTCCTAAGCTTAGTGCTTAGGTTCTGCGGTTACTAAGTGTACTACGATGCACCGTCCATGGGATCGAGTCTTTCTGTTGATCATCAAGTAAATGCGTGAGTCACACGATGTTGATCCGGCATTCGCGGGGATGTTTTAATGAGGTTTACTGCCGGTTTTCCGCCGTAATTAGGCAAGGAACTGTGTAAAGTGGACAATCGTCATCTTTTAGGTAAAAAACCTTCATTGCAATGAATCGTTATCACAACGTACAAATGTATGTTCAGATAATTAGAACCAACACTTTCTGTTTAGCTGTTTTTCTGTTGTTCGAATTTTCCTCATATATTTTGAATGCTGCTGACCTCATGTTTTCATACTTAAATTCAGAAGACAATGCTCGCGTTTCAAAATTTTAAGAAAGGGATTAAATGTGTTAATTTTGTGTCAATCAATTAATCAAATATATGGGAGTAATTTACCTGGTCTATCTGGTAGATGCTGTGGCTAGTGTTGAACTAGCATTAATACCACATCTGAGCTGGTTGGTTTGAAGGTTAACCAGGAAATCCCTCTTCTGTGGAAGAATACACGAAGGTCACCACTGCAGACTTGTAATCTTGTCAAAAGCCTTTAAATTAAATCATTCGATGGTCAGACATGTTACTTTACTCTTCTATCTCCTCATTTCCCCTTCTCACTTCATTAGTCTGACACACTATCAATAGCAAACTGTATATGTTCTTATAGGTCAATCGAATATTAACTCGTTTCTCTAAAATACTACATTTAATGAGGATTTTTTTGCGAAGTATACAAGTTTTGTTCAGCAAATTGTCTACCTCGCAAAAAAAAAACAGTTTCCGAAAACTTATTTCCAATTATAACAGATAACACATATACTTAGCTATTAGAGGGAATTAACACGTTAAAATAGTATATACTTCATCGCATCATATGTTATCTTAAAACAATAACACGGCGTATTTGTAAGAGGAATTATCATTTCGGAAGAGCAGTTTCAGCGTCCAAGCATATTTTATTTGAATACACATATAGGACACTTTATACAGTTTACTTATTACCGAACATCCTTGTTTTACAAAAACCAAGATACAAATTTTGTTTGTGATTTTCACCGTTTATTTTTGTGCCGTTATTAAGCAATGAACAGTGTAAAGTGAACGACCCGTAGTCATCAAAGTGAAATACTCTTGAGTAGGACGTTAAAGCCCAATCAAGCATTAAGGACGTCCTTTCACAACGCACATTCTCTAGATGATTTGAAAAATGTATTTCTCTTTTGTTTTTCATGTGAAGTCAGTCACATAGCAGTATTAATAGCATATTTTTTATTACTCGCTATATCTTACCATGTTATGATCTTACTGATTGCGAAAACATGTCGCACATCATACTTTTGAATGGAACTACATGTACCAAAATGATAACCATTTACTTGTGTTTCGTCTTAAAACATTGTAGTTTATTATAATGCTAAACAGTGAGGGACAGATGCTATTAAGGATATGTCGATCTCAATTTTAATGTAGTGTATCGGGTTGTTCCTTTTATGTTCACGCAGCTTATGTGTTGTAATGAATGGCTTAGTTCGCAAAATATCTGTGGCATCTATAATTATGTCCGCAGTGTATCCAGACGATATCCACTCACATTCGCCATTGCTGCACTATGCAGTTATTTGGTGTAGTAAGAACTGCGAGGTTGGATTGTAATCGAGAATACATACGCGTTTTGATATAAGTGTGAAATTACTATTGAAAAGATCACGATTATCGGCGCATAAACAAAAATGGAACAAGAAAATACCCCTGAACTACGTTTAGTAATATGAACTGTACAATTTGTTATGCACAAGTTGCTTTTTATTGATAAAATACTCTTCCATGTCATTTACCAAAATTTCTAACCATTCCAAACATATTAACCTACCCTAGGTTTGTTTGATTGGGCTTTAACGACCTACTCGAGAGTATTTCACTTTGATGACGACGGATCGTTCACTTCACACTGTTCATTGCTTGATAACAGTGGGAAACCGAGAGGAAACCTCGTAAAAACCACCGCCGCGATTGCCGGAGCCACATCGTGTGACTCAATCATATACCTGAGGATCGACAGTCGGACTCGGTCTTGTGAACGGTTCATCGAAGTAGGATTAGTAAGCGCACATGCTAACCACTTAGCCATGGCCGCGGGCTTCTGACCTAGGTTACATTTATAATTGAATATACCTCATGGTGTGCCAAAATGAATACGTTTTGCGTTCCATGCACTGCTAATAATTTCAAAATCCGTGATTGAATTAGGCCGATGAAGCCGACACGCGATGTTTATAAATTAAGGTGTTCTCCAATGAAATACACGCAACTAAATATCGAAATGATTTCAGAGAAAAACGCATACCGAAAACTATTAACAGTACAGTTTAGTCAAATTTCACAATTCACAACGTATGAATATTATTACAGTGATATTATTTTAATTAGCATGGTTTACACGAAGTACATTAGTTTGGATCTTACGACAAGATCTGTATAATAGCATTGCATCGCTCGGGAATGTGCATTTGTCCTGTCTCCTCTTTGTTTGTTGTCAGGAGCGTCGAGGGTGGTTACCGTAATCCATTTGGCTGGTACACCGTCACATCAAAGAAATAACCCTAAGAATGGCGTTAAACCCCAATCAAACAAACAAAAGCATTCACCCAAAGGGCCGCTATATTGGTACACTTTTACGTATATATATATTTTGCATTGCGAATTGATGTAGATATACGTTTCGAAAAGCTGTGTCGGGAAATGTGATCTTTGGAAGGTGTATGATTAATATGGGTTATTTAAGGATGACGTGGGTTATTTAAGGATGCGTACGTCAATAGGTGGAAAACGTCATGTCATTGAATTACAATGAGAATACGGACATTCTTGAGCCTTATCTTACCTTGGTAATATACAGATGACGATAGTGTGGAATAAATGAAAACTGTGAATTCCCATATATTGTATTGGGAAATAAAAAATCAGATGTATTAGAAACAATTACGGTTTGGATACTGTTACATTTATTCAATAATTAACGACAACCACCCTTTACCGCTTCAAATGTTAAAGTGTCGATATCTTAGGTATGATGATCACTTGGTATCTGAGTGTTAATTGAATATCAATAGTCCTACTAAGTAAATGTATTGAGTATATTAATTCAATTCATGCCTGCAAAATCACAAAATGTTATAGGCTACCGAAAAAAAAACAGCTACATTTTTTATTTGCTTTTTGTTTTATTGGAGTTTTAACGCCATACTTAAGGTTATTTCAGTCACATGACGGCGTGACAGCCCAATGGGTGAAGGAAACCAGCCTCGACACACTGACAACAAAAAAAGACAGGACAATCACAGGACGCAATATACCGATGTCACAAACAGATCGGCTCCATGTTGCTCTTCAGCTCTGAGAGCACCAGGGCAACAGGAAGCTCCCTCCAAACCCTCCGGGAGAGACAAAAATCACCATTTCTCATTATTATGATAAATGTTTGATTAAAGAAATAACAGTAGATTGTTGAACAGGTTAGTATATAAAACAACTTCCCCACGTCAGGTAGCTTGGTATTTTGTCATCGTGCATCGTGAGTTGGGCTAAATAGCGTATATATTTGTATAAACAGAACAATAAACCTATTCATGGCACTGTGACCAAGTGTCTATAAAATGTATTGAACATATTCACATTGAAAATGCGTTCCTATGGAGAGACAGTCTCCGATTAAATGGGAACTAGTTGCATTCTTACTTAGGCCATTGTAGCGGAGCTAATAAACTGATGCATGGGAAACATGTCATCAGTTGTAATTGTATTTGGAGGGTGATTGATAAACCTTCCTCACCCTTTGAAACTTTTCAAAATGTGACATTTATTACAACTTTCTATTTGGCCCATCGGAAAGTTTAGTTTTCCCATCTTTTAGCCCATTTCTCGAATAACGAGTAGAAAACGTCGCTATTTCAACATTTGACACAAAAGGCGGGTATAACTAGCAAATGTTTCAATACTGAAAAACTATCCATAAACAGTTTTTCCTGATAAAGGCTGTTTTCCCAATTATTAAGGCAGCTAACTACGGTATATATGTCACTTTGTGTAACTTTCATCCTGACCTATATGGAATAACTGCAATGTTTCCACACACCCGACGGCGACTAAATAAAATTAATCAAAGCCAATAATATATGTTATTTATTACATATACACAGTCATCATTGCAGCAATAAAGTTTGCCCACCATCCCGAGTTTGCGGTCCATCTAGAAACAGCGGGTGGCATTGTACTTATACACAACTGATTGATCTTTTTTTTATTTTTAATTGTTTACCAATGTCTACAAGATAAATGACGTGTACAGTATGTGACCGTTCCTAAAGTCGATAATACACACTTTAATAAAGAATAAGGGTTCTTAAGAAAAGGGGATGGTTCTATATGCAACGATTACGACAAAAACGGTTCTTTGATTTATGAAGAAAGGAAGAAATACTTGAAACAATTTGCTATGAGTGTTCTATACAGAACCATACGCGGTTCCAACAGAGCCATGACAGAAGAACCTTAAAGTGTTCCATTAGAGCCATAATTTTCTAAGAGATTAGGTATTAATGACATTTATCTAAAAACTCTGCCTTTGAGAATGAAGTGAACCCCAATCAAACAACAAAGTTAAAAATCTGTAACGACACTGGTGAATACAAATGTTATTTACTCAAGCATATGTTTTGAAGGCGTTTGGTTGAAATTTGTAAATACAAAATCACCGCTTTTGTTGTTTAAAAATATGTTTAAAGTCTTATTTCATTTTACAGGTTAAGATAATGCATTTAAACTATATGAAAGTCCGTTTACCAACAGAAAGTATTGTCGTATCGATACACAAACAGTGTTGGAAAGCTGGAAGTTTTGAGTGGGATGTGTTATTAATAACGATATCAGATGTAGAAATAGGACATGAAATATTGATCCAAACTGTGTATGTAAATAGAAGTGATACCGAATCTCGCTCGGTGTTTCTGGGAACGTTTCGGTACAGCACGGGCTTTGATAGATGTGACATCGCGAAATCTAATATTAAATCCTACTCTATTTTTCACCGTCTGTTTGAACTGTATTTAGAAATGTGGGATATGTCAGGATTCTTAAAGAATGTGTTATAATATATAATGGTTGGCAACAGCTTTTTTTCTGAATATATAATAGTTATTTATTATGGAAGTTTATGGGCTATAAATCTCTTCTTAGATTGAGCCAGTTGTTAAGAATCCAATATGCGGTTTTGTTTTAGTATTTGACGCTTAGGTCGCTTAGGCACCAATTGCTTTACACCGTTACTATTAAAGTGGACTGTAGTGTCGCGTGATTTTAAGGGCATCGGGGCAAAAAATATTACAACGAAGTCCTACAAGTTTTTCGTTCATGGAGTAATTTGACTATTCAGGTTTTGCTGACTACAAAAGATTTGCTGTGATTCCGTAAACGAGAAGTTGGTATTTACCGTTAAAATTACGTAATCGAGTGTAAAATGGTTATTATTGACATTCCAGATATCAATTCGCTTTGTATTGATACTTAGATCCGTCGCAAGTTGAATAAATTTCCATGTGATATTCGTCAATTTCAGACAACTAAACGCTATTTGCCAGACTCAGCGGTGCCTAATAGCGTACGGTCAACAAATCAATGGCAGTTCTCAAAGCACTTCAGGTTTTTTCTACGTGAAAATGTGAAAATAGAAAGTGTTCTGCTTATGATAATATTGACAGACATTGGGTACTTCACTGAAGAGCGATGTGGTCTATGGAAATTTCCAGTTAAAGTCTGCATTGAAAACAGAATGACACTTACTGAAAGAAGTGTTATTTGAACGGTTCATCCACCCAGCGCGTCAATTTGATACATTGTCATCACAAGGATTTATATGATGTAGACATTATAACCATATTAAGATTATTCCACTAATATAATTTCGTTCCATAGGACAACTGTGGGTCTTCAGAAAGTTTGGAAAGCACATGAATTAAATGTCAATTATTAAATTACGAAATGAAATTCCGCCAACTCGAAAACATACAGAGTTAACAGTCAATTTGAAGCAGGGACTATCGAGTTGCTCTGAATTATCCCCAAGCTTGGTACGCCCAAAGACATAGCCTGATTCAAACAAAGTAGAAACTATGGCATGGATAGTTTGACGTCATTTAATCCATGAGTGAATTAAATAGCGATTTGAAAAACTGGTCTGTGGTCACCAGAACATATGATCAATTTAAGGTTACCATATTGAATTGGGGTTCCACGCCATAATTAAGGTTATTTCACTCACATGACAGCATGTCAGCCCAATGGTTGACGGAACCCAGCCTCAAAAACATTTGCAACAAAGACAAAACAAAGCAATCATAGGACGCAATACAGCGACATGACAAACAGATCGACTTCGTGTTGCCCTTTTGTTCCAAGAGCAACAGGCCAACAGGAAGCTCCCTCCCAACCTTGATTTAATAAGTGACACATTATATGTTTGTTATATCTGATGATTGTTTGTGATAATACTTGTGAGAAATTGTTGTGAGGAATACGAACACAGAACAACATCGACTATCGAACAACGTCAGATACTAAATTAGTAATTCCTTTGTCATGTAAGCCTCTTTTCACTTCTCCATAACTTCCGGGTACTGCGCTGAAAGTTTGTTTCTATGATTTAAATACTTGCCTTTCATAGTCGTACGGTTTGGGTGTAGCTGTAGAAGTGGACTTTACGTTTATGCTAGAGCCAGAAATAGAGTAGGATGTACCCGGAAGAGGAATGCAGTAGGTGAAATCATGCAGATCATATGACCTGATTTACAGATCCTGCAACCATATACATGGTTGGGATTTTAAACCATTCTGAATTTGGCTGTTCGCTGCATTGCCGGTAATATGGAGGTTTCGAGTTATGACGTAACGACAAAAGAGTGACTTCCCTTTTTCGAATGACGCTGCCAGGTAGGGCAATCTACCAATGCTTCAATATTGCATGTTCTCGGTTTTGGGAAGAATACAACCTGAAATTATTACGAAACGAAACTCATAACGTTTACCTTTTTTATCAATATTGCATGCAGCACCCGTTAAAACGGTCCAATGGCCCTCCCTTGCCGTAAAGCGATGACGTTAATTATCCTAGAGATGTCACTAACGCCATAACCCGAAATTCACGTAATGGTAGAATTTAATATAGTGAGTACCCCAAATCAAATATGGTTTGAGATGAATTCTTCATTTGATTCTAGGCTGGGTTAAGGATTGAGTAACAATATAGATAGAAATAAGATTAACAGTATTTTCGTTATTTTGGGATAACACTTTCTTAGTTTGAACCGATGCCAGTTCAGAAAATTTTGCAGGTTGAAACCCGTCCGAGAATCGAACCCACGACCCTAGTAGAAATTGAATTGGACTAATAATTTGATAATGTCACAACAACCTATTCTTGGCCTCAACAGATTCTAGCTTGGAATAACTTGAACGCTTTGACCCATACGAAAGTCAAATCTAAGACCTTCTGTAAGGCACCAAATCACTACCAGTTAATGGCGGCAAACGTCTTGCTTACAGCTTTGAGAACTGTCTTATTCTATCAGAGGTTGTGGATGTACGCTACCTAGATCTCGCGGGTGGTTGGGGGATCATCATGCTGCTTTGGTGCTGCCATATCTAAAAGCGAACTAGAAATCGATATGTTTGTAGTGTCTTTGTATTTAGTTCTATATTTTCTCCTGTTTTGTGTTATTATTTTACACTGTGTAGGCCGATAAATGCCTTTTTGAGCCATGCTTACCTTCCCCAAGAGTAAATTCATGTTGTTATTTGTCCGGTGGTTAAAATGAATCTGGTGACAGCCTCTGATATTATCATTATCTGATCATTACCGGCATATTGCCATAGCGACTGTGGTTTCTAAAGTCATTCAAATTTTGATACTGAGCAAATGTGAAAAAGTCTTGTATACCAGTGATTTGCAATTCGGTTTAAAGTCGGGTAGGTCTACTGACCAATGTATATATATTTTGAAAGAAATTGTTAATTTTTATTGTTCCAAAGGGAGCCCGGTCTTTGCTTGTTTTTTAGATGCCAGTAAGGCTTTTGTCTATTTAGCCTATTGTTCAGCTTCTACGTTTTTGGTTTAATTCACAACTGTTTTCTGTACAAATGGAGTCCGACAGGGGGGTGGGGGGGGGGATTTTATCCCCTTCCCTGTTTAATGTATACTTACACGATCTTGATGTCTCGCTCTCTGACGATAATGTTGGTTGTAATGTAGCATGTACTTTTGTCAATCATATGATATATGCTGATGACTTATGTTTGTTATGCCCCTCAGCCAAAGCTGTGCAATATCTATTGAACATATATGAGACATATTCTGAAAACCATGACATTGTTTTTAATTCGAAGAAAACTGTTTGTCGTCTGGCTAGTCCTAAGAAATATAAGAACTTTACTCCACCAGCTCTGTACCTGGGTGGTAACATATTATGTTATGTTAACTCGTATTTGTATTCGCGGCATGAATTAACTCATGAGTTGTCTGATAATGGAGATATTGAATGTCAAAAACGGATACTGTGTATACGTGTGAATGCTTTACTTAGAAAGTTAAAAGCATGCTCTCAAATAGTTAAAAAAAAATATATTTCGAAGCTATTGTGTTAATATCTATTGTTGCCAGTTGTGGTGTGCCTGTAGTAAGAAAATGTATAACAGCTTAAGAGTAACTTATAACAAGGCTTTCACGTGGCGTTTAGGCTATCGTCGAGACTGCAGCACCAGTTTTATGTTTGCCATCAACATCATTCCTTCATTTGGGGAGCTAATCGGAAAATGCACGTACAAATTCAGAGAACGTACATAACACTGTGACTGTACCGTAATCAGGCAAGCAAAAGTGGACAATCCGTCGTCATATAAGCGAAATACCCTTGAGTACGACGTTAAAACCCAATCAAACAAACATCATGGTGAATTTACTCTGGTTTGTTAAACTCTCCGAGGGAATAATGCTATTATTTACTTGCATTTGCTATTTCCCTGATGATTGAGACAGTTACTTTCGAAAGCTGAGAAGTATAACTGTGTATTTTTTGCCACTCTTTCACTGTCAGCTTATGTTGTCGGCTACAGCGGTGGTATTAAATTTCTGCCTTACTTTACATAAATGGCATTAATTACACTGATTCTTGATAATGGTTTTAAAATAAACCGAAATGTTGAACCACAATTGGTATCTTTTACTGGAGTCAGAAAGTATATGGCGTAAAACATGGCTACACACTATTTTTTTATTGACCCCTCAATCGCACTGGGATTGTGATCACACCTTTTGACAAGAAAAATCGCAAATCCGTAACAAAGTGAGGAATACACTCTCACGTCCTTTCTCTGTGGACCACGAGAAGTTGCCAGATAACTGTCATTCGATTTTTTAACAAGCCGATCTGCTGTTTTCGTTATTTTTGGGATAAACTTTCTTAGTTTTATCTAGTTCCGAAAATTGAGAAAAGGCTGTGTTGTTCCTGGCATTTAATCCTGCTGATTTAGTTTCTGGCTGTGAGGACATGGGTGCTATTCCCATACAGGTAAAAACTAACATCTGTCTCAACTAAGAAAGTGTTATCCAAAGAACAAACGTATCCCATGCTGTTTGAGATCACTGATATTCAATTTTTCCTTGCCGATGACAGCTTTTCATTTATGGAATACCGATAATTACAGCCTTAAACTTACAACCTGTTCTCCTTTGTGCACCGGCGGGTGGTTGGAGGGAGCTTCATGTTGCCCTGGTGCTCTCAGAGCTAAAAGGGAACAAGATGCCAATATGTTTGTGGTGTGCGTATTGCGTCCTGTTTTTGTCCTGTATTTGTCCCGTCCCGTCTTGTCTTTGTTTGT
>JAQQZZ010103478.1:0-16178 GCA_030265115.1 Mopalia vespertina
TTCCAGGATTTTTAAGCACTTTTAAAAACCAGAGTAAAATTCCAGGACTTTCCAGGAATTTCAGGAGGCGTGGGAACACTGTGTATGGGTTGTCAGGCCTCTGCTGTAATCTTTTCCTGCATAACCTTAAAATTGGTTCTCGAATTGGTAACCGAACATTTGCCTTTTCCCCTGGTTTGCTGATTTTTTAAATATATAAATGTACCTTTGTGAAAAATAAGGCAAAATTGCTTTAAAATACAATCTTCATTGATTATCGGATGACAAAATTTGTCAAAATCGACAGCAAAATGCAAATTTAGATGGAGACTGCAAAACAATTTGGGAAACCTATAAATTGGTCCTCCTAAACTAAGTTTGCATGTATAACCATGGGGAAACCCCGTTCTGTCCGTTCTCCCCAACAGCACAGTCCTGGGTTGTGTGTAGGATTTGGAGAGAAATTTGTGATGTTGCATGTTGTGATAGTGAGAAATTTGACATTTTAACCAAGAATGACTGTGTCATTAATGAATAATGTTACATGTACATCTAGAAAGGGACTGCGTTCAATGGCGGAAATTCCGGGGGAAAGTGATACATTCATTTTGGCACATTCCTGTTATTTAATCCAGTGCTGATCTAAACACATGTGGAAAGTGAAAGCAATTAACTGAGCAAGCAAAAATTACACAAAAATGTCGGGCCATCAGCGTTCTAAAATCACTGCACGGAGATCTGAGGGAATACAGTAGATGACCTTGATCAAAACAGGATTTAAAAATAACAACAACAACACAGTTTTCCCCAAAATAAACTGATTGGTGTTTAACTGAGCTTCCTTGTTCATAAATCATGTATACATGACATGCTAATTTTTCTGCCAGCAACACAATCAGGGGCTTAGTCAGAAATCGAAAGTATGGTGTCCAAAATGGTTATTTCGTTTCACTTTTGAAGTATTACTAGGTGTTCAATTTTTATACTTTCCCCATCTCCTGCATGTTAAAGTTTCTTAAAACAGTGTGTCCAAATGAGGCAATTGTTTTATTCAGGGTGTCCAAAGGATGGGTGGACACCCCTCTGCCTAAGCCCTTGAACACAATCCAATTACAGTGATTAACTTAAAAAAAGTTTTTGGGTTAACACCGAGACCCAAATTACAGCTGTTAAACCCCTACTTCGCATTGCTCTATGGAAAAAAATACAATAACTTTCAACTGACTTCAAACAAACCTAATCTACATGGCAGTTAGGAAAACAAAGATCCAGCATGTACCATGTCAACATTCCAGTAAATATGAGGTTATTGTGTCCTTTTAATATCAATAAGCGTAAAGGTGAACTGTCTAGAAACTGTAGAAAGTGCACATGTACTTGATTCAAAAGATTCCGGTGAATATATTATTTTGATCTACATCTGTCAAATCAAAGTTTGCTAGAAACTGACCCCATAAAGGGAGGTCACTCTGATTAGGGCAGCTCAAAAGGGAGGCAACTGTGATCGTATCATCAATAATGTCATATCTGGTTTGAATAAAGTCTGTATGGTTCCTTCCATGTTCAAGACCTTAATCAGTCACTGTGTATTAATAACTACCCTTTGCTATGTAAGGTAGTCTAATAGTACCTCTGCATATACACATTCAAAGAAAAGTGCTTACTTTGGTTGAGATTCTATCTTTATCGGGCCATATTGATAAGAACATTCCCATGGGTTTAAAGTACATGTTCAGACCTGCTTACCAATGGCATATACGTCAGGCCTTCTGATTTGAGGTGTCCTGTCCTAGATGCTTTAACACAGATCACTCGCCTCAAATCAGAAGGCCTGATACGTCATGTAAGATATAACATGAATTATCAGTCCTTGGTTAGGGTTTAACTAACCCTTAATCTAACCTAACCCTGGAAATAAAATTGAAGTCCTATCTTACAGGACTGACTCACCAGAACTTTATGTGTACCAAAAACCCTTTTTAGGTGCATTTTTTTTTAACATTATGTGTGTTAAGCTAATACAGGATAGAATACACATGTAGAATTTAAATTTGTTTATGTATTTAATGGGCTTTTCCACATAAATTTTGTGTACAGAATACATCGGTTAGGCAAGTCTGCCTTTGTGATCTGACAAGTCGTGTTTGCAAGAAATTTTATATTTTTTGCGTGTGAATCTACAGGCAGTTTACTTGTTGCCATTTTGAAGCTCCAAGTTTGGATAAATATATCTGAAAAATTATCTTGAACCTGCCAGAAAACAACCTACATGCTTCACATATTTCTGATAGATAAGAGGTTAGACTTTCACTTTAGTGCAGGATAAAATGTGCTAAATTCACACTGTAAAAGGAAGAAAATAAATCTGAAGTTAATACAGGTCATCCAGTATATGTTGACATGCCTTGTGTTGATTTTAAAGTCATAAAGTTCAGCTGGCAATGCATAATAACCTGGGAGTTCTTCAAATTGATGGATTGGTGTTTTACGCTGTGCTTAAGGGCATTTCACTTAAATGACAGCGGTGTATTCCAACAATAATTGACACTAGCACAACCCAGATGTGAAGCATTTCCATAATGTCGGAAAGTTAATTTTCCTCCAGTGCTAAGTAAAGACAGTATTGCTACTCTTCAAACAAACTGCCCTTAGCCAGAGGGCTGGGAGTTCTTCAAAAGATAACCAAGATTATATTTCTACCAGAGCGTAGGGCCCCAAAAGATATAAAAGCGACATTTTCAGAAAATATATATATAAAATTTGTCATTCAATTGAAAAAATATTAAAATGACCATAAATTATTTGTTAGGCGACTGTTCTACCGTCACATACACAAAGTCCTACCTTAAGGACATCTTGCTTCATGAACATTTTCAGAACATACACATATTTTTAAAAATTGAAATAAAATTTAAAATGAAAATTTTAAATGAAAATGAACTATTTCTTACGCCAATAAGCAGCCATATACATACTGAAACTCATCTTTTTTGTTTATTTGATTTTGAATTCTTTATAACAGTTATTTCAATAGAATGACAGAGAACGGAGAAGAATATCACCGTTGTGGTCAATTGACAAGAATCAAGACAATCTAATAGGTTTATTTGTTTGTTTGATTAGGGTTTAATGTCGTACTCAAGGGTATATGAATGTGCCAGCCAATAGGTGAAGGAAACCACCCTCGATGCCACTGGCAACAAACAAAGAAAAGCTGGGACAAATACAGGACAATAACAGGACGTAATACAGACACCACAAAGATCATCTTCCTGTTCCCCTAATAGCTCTGAGGGCCCCAGGGCAACATGAAGCTCCCTCCAACCACCCGCCAATCTAATAGGACCCGTAACATGTCTAACTGGACGAAGTATAGAATCTACAGCAAAAAAAAAAAATCAATTTTCTTTATACTGATAAGTGATCTGTAACAGAAATCCTTTAACACTTAATATGGCCAGCTAACATACATGTAGATATTATATTAGTCACTATAACTGGAATTTGGGGGTGTCGCATACAGAATATGGATACGAAGGCATGGACGATACATTTAACCTTACATCTTTACATGTACCCTACAGGGCAACACAAACATCAGATTAGCTTTGGTTATTCAGTTACTCACTACCAATATTTACAAAGTCAGGAACACGATAACCTCCATTCTGGAAAAATTTGGATTAAATACTAAATGTAGGAAGGTAGTCCAGCAAAATAAAAATTATTGGCCCTGCTAACCAGAAACCGGAGTTTGAATCACGGTAAATGACAATCCACATTAAAAATATACAGGGCCTGATACAGGCCCATTTTCAACCCGTTTAAAAGGGTTTGGGCGCCACAACTCTTTGGGCACTTGAACTCTCCACCCTCTACCAAATTTTTTTTTCTAAGTGAAATTTATCTTTCCTCCTTCCCAGATTTCCATAAAAACCATGCACATTGAGCTGTAATTGTTACACTTATCAGAAAATAATTAGCAAATGTGAAAAATTTTCATTCTATCGATTCAGAATGATCATCACTTTTAGCAGACTTATGGCGCGTAGGAGGATAGTTTAGGGTGCCCAAACGTTTGACCTGGATCAGGCCCTGATATAGAAATATGAATCTAAAAGCCTACAAACTTCAAATCTAGACCAGTCTAGAATCAGATCCTATTTGAAACACCACAATCACCCTGCAATACTGTTTGGAAGGTTTTTAACAGGTATGAAGACTAGACGGAAGCTAGTTACTCACATGTATATACCAGATAAGAATGGAGCTACATGTAGCTCTTATACATGTTCCATAAGCTGGTCGGAAATTTGCATTGCAACTTCACTCATTAATTAAATCATTCAAGTGTGCAAACCTCCAGTGCAGGATGACATGACAAATGAGGTTTAACACCAGGACAATAGACCCATGGGAACTAGTCACAATGTCATTATCAACAACAACAAATGACGAGATACAAGAAGAGCACAAGCCATCATATAATATTAAAAGACAAACAAAAACTATGCATTGACAGCGCGGAACACAACAAAAGAACAGCTTTGTGTTGTCCCTGGGTGATCTCGCCTCCGAGGCACTAGCACTCAACGGGCTCTCAACAGGGCATGTAAGCGTCTGTCTCTTCTACTGGTCTTCCAGGTATTGAACCACAGTCAAACTCTGTTGCTATGTTTTGATTTCCAATCTTTCAAAGCAATATTTTGTATTGCTGTTGAGTACAACTGTAGTATTAAATGAGAAATTTTATATATTTTTAACTTTCCATTTATGCTACATGTACAACTAGAAACAATGAAGGGGGCACCCGGAAGGGGGGATAACAACCTGAAATATTGTAGATCACATGACAGGCCTTATGGGCTCTTCTAAAGTTGTAGAAGAAATGATACAGGTGCGGCCAGGACATGAAACATGGATTAATCAGAAAGTGAGCAACATAATAGTGTAAAGACGAGGCAAGAAAATGGGCAACTGGGCACAGGAAGCACCCTTCAAACACCTGAATGAGCACTGGGTAGCACATATATAAGCAAAAAGTGGGTCAGATGTAAAACATTGACTTACTTTTCTGTGTGGATCTAAACCCTACAGGAACTCTCTGTTTACTTTGGTTTTATCCACATACATAACTATCATTATGAATAGGTGAACAACTGTCCCTGTATAATAAATAAGAAGATGTCCTTTGCTTCACGAATCTATCTATTGTGTAGAGGCAGCTATTTATATCTTTAATAACATAACTATAATAATTTAGTTTTTAAAAGTTTGCCCAATCCAATTTATATATATCTCAGAGCAAATGAAGTACATTAAGGTCACCCTTGAAGGAAACCTACCATCATACATTAGTAGTTTGGGTGAAATTTTGATTCTTGGACCATAAATTTGAAAATAATGGGCTGATGTTGAACGTGAAAGGTCAGTTGAGACCTACTCCACAAGACGTATGACAGCCTTAGCAGGGATAGATTCATGTCACTTTTGACATCCGAATACCGGTTGTCAAAAACTAAGAAAAACTCAATATGACCCTTGAATTAAATTCAATTTATTACATGAAAACTGAATTCCATTGGTGAAATGTAGAGCAAAATACTGAATTTGTTGCTTGGCATTTAAGTTGTCATTAGTGAAATGAAAGAAACATGTTTAAACAAACTGTTGTTGTTGTACGAATCAACTTACGCGTCTATGTCAGAACATATTATTTAAAGAGCCCTGAGTGCAGATTTTCAGTAAAATCTCTGGCACTTCGTGTGATTTTGTTTGGCTATAAAAGAAAGTTTCAGGCATTTTCGGGATTATTTCGATCCATGAGGATACAACATGATCTGGCAGAGGTAGAACTCCAGTTAAACTGAGGTGTGTTGCTTATCACGAACATACATGTAGGTAATATTGGTTGCTATACAGTTCACGTGATAGTTGGTCAGGCAAATTCTTACAAAAAATATAAAAAACATGCAGATTTCACAGTCTAATACTGTTGGAAGGCTCAATGTCAGTGAGATCATTTTTACAACAATTCATGTGGCAAATAGTAGAATTTTAGTTTCTATGTACTTCAGCAAATGATATGTTAAAAATGTGTTGTTGTTTCAGTGACAATATTACATACATGAGCCATGTCGCAACATCCCTCGGCGTAAATAATCTCGGCAAATATATGGGTCATTTTTTATGGCAATCACGGGAGGTTACTCGCAAGGATTTACTTTCATCAGATATGACTGAGTAATCCAAGTGCTTCTTGTTCATGTCTGGATGCTATTCTTGTTCATGTCTGGATGCTATTCTTGTTCATGTCTGGATGCTATTCTTGTGTAACGTTGTGTTGATACGATGACGTCACTGGAACAACATCATTCAATTAAATTACTTACAGTGTTTTGTTCAAATGTGATCTACCCAAGAAACGGGTTTGATTGGCGTGTTTTTTTGGGGGGTATAAATCTGCGGAGAACTTTCATTTCCACGCTTGCTCAAAAAACATCCTGTGGTTAACATTACACGTTTTCATATAATATTATTGCTTCCATTCACCTCCGCGACAGCTGTACGGGTACGGAAAGTGTCGAAGGATGTTCTGACATGATACATGGGCGTATCTGATTTCAGGTGGCTAGCTTTTACAAGCTTATGTTTTTTTAAATTATTTTTTAGAAATAATTTGTTAGATTAATTAACCACAATGTTTGAAAGAGTAGAAGCCAGGTGAAAATACTTTTTTTAAATAATGATTTAAATGCATATAAATGATAAAATAACTATTTGGCCTAAATTTATTTGTCGTGCCAAAATTTTTTATAAAATATGTTTCATGAGTTTTGACAATTATATCAGACCCGTTTTATTAAAAAAAAAAGATACCAAAGCTAAGAAAAATGACATAACTCGATTCTATGGATTTCAACTTGTTTCAAAGAATATGTTTCAGTCAAATACTGTCACCTTTCTCAAGCTTAATAAAAAACGATTGATTTATTGATTGGGGTTTAACACCGTACAGTACTTACAGTGATTTCAATGACATAACGGCGTGCCAGACCAACGGGTGAAAGAAACCACCTCTGACAACAAGTTTACAAAAACACCACAGGACAAATACAGGACACTCACAAGACGATACAAAGACATCACAAACATATCGGCTTCCTGTAACTCTTAATGTCAGAAAGCACCAGGGCAACAGGAAGCTCCCTCCAACCACCTGCTTAATGAAAAAAGACATATCTCCATAACTGTGAAGTCAGAGCTGGCGAGAGCTCACCAAATATTTTCCCAAAATGACATTCATCTACGTCTTGAACAAATTAAATTAAAAAGAATGGACCTATGTTGGAGCTGAATGGACATTTGGGCAACCTTAGCTATCGGTATATTGATTGTGTCCCTTTACTCAGTTACAAAATGTCAAATGACTAAATGTTTTCCCCCCACAATTGTCGAATCCACATTGTGTGACTCCTATACTTGATGAGGACGGACAGACACGAACACTTGGACAGTACATAGAAGTAGGATGACACACTAGTCACTAAACCTCACATAAGCGATGCAGATGGTCAGATGCTAAAAATCAAATCTTTCTGAAAACGAACTATTAAAGGTTGTTGTAGTTCAGTTCCAAAACGTCAACATTGGTGTATTGTGGCTGTCATATTTAGCTGCAGACCTGTACCCATGTGTTGGTACTGTGGAGAAATTGTCACAGACTTATCCACCTATTAGCTAAATATGGAGCCCATTCGCGTAATGCTGCATCAGCGAGAGAATCTTTATAACCGTGAGCTGTAGAGGGCAGTGTGCAGGATTGTTGACCAAAGATCATTGTAAAAGGATTGTGAATGGCATCGGATTACCATTCAGATCTTGTGATTGTATATAAAGCTTGCTTTCTTAGGTCTGCCTGATTAGCCATTTTCTTTGAAGGATGTCTCAAACATTTCGCAATATAAAAAGGTATCAGAAGATAACAACCTATTTAAATTTCAAGACCACAATGGAAGATAAGTTTGGATAAAATTAGAGGTAGGCATTGGCAGTACACTTAAAGATAAAAGGAAGGAACTCTAAATGAAACGTAAGAACCTCATAGGCTTAGATTTCTAAGTTCTATTCCTGTCCAAAAAGGTCTAAACCAATAATAGTGACAGCTTCCAGCGGAAAATGGGATTCCCCTGTACCGTCATTGCAGTATACAGAAAACTAGATCTAGATTCATTTAATGTAAAATGAGGTAGAGAATATATTGTTTCATTTAATCCTTGTTGTTTTCAACAAGACTAGAAATATGTTTTTATTTCGTACAGTTACAGCCAAGTCAAAACCTGCAGTTGAACTTTCTACTATTGCAGGCCTAACGAAGTATTAAACATACTTGTGATGATTTCACTTTCGATTTCAGTAAAGCATTTGATTTAGTTGAGAGATCATTATTGATTATGAATATTAGATTTGAACAAAATGGCATTTCTGGAAATAATTATCAAATTTTAAAATCATTATACAACATCTGACATTATGTCATACAATATAAAGTTAATAACAATAAATCCACAACATTCAAAAGCAAACTTGGTGTCTGACAGGGCCCCTGAATGTCAGCAAACGAACACGCAGCTGGGGAGTGCGGACAGAAGTACATGTAGGTATCATTCAAACCATTAGTTCTATATATTAATTATTGCTATAAATAGAGAGGGCTGGTTATTTAAACTAAAAACTTTTTTAAAATAGAAACTTCACATGACAGATATTGATGAGATATCCTATAGCTCCCTATATAGAATAAAAATTTTACGCATTTTACAATGCACGCATAGTGTATTATATTCTTGTGTGTGCCACCACACTTAACATTGTGGCTTTCTTTGTTTGAAAGGTAAATTTTCCTAATTATTTAGCTTTATCAACATTTATTCAAATCATATACATCAGGGAATAGTATTAGCCCGCCTCTCGTCCACCTATCTGTGAGACGGGCATTTCTCTGCTGAGGTAATAAGACCGCTAGCTTCCGACTGATACAGGCGTAATCATTTATTACATTTTGATACACACAAGTGAGATGGGAAGATTCTTGCCAAGTAAAATAACTTAAACTCCCCAGGTCTTACATTTTCACAGACAGATCTATACCAGTGGACTCAGTCTGTGCTAACCCAAGCGACAAAATACTTCAAAGTAACAGGAGACGAGTTTATAAACACAATGAGTTACCATCATTGAAACATAGAAAGGCTGTTGTACCTTGGAGATCCACACTTTGATATTTTCAGTCAATGACAAAAAAGTGAATTGGAAAGGAATTCTCTGAAGCACCATTGGTCAGAAACAGAAATCTGGATTTTAAGCCAATGAAAAAAAAAAGAATTGTAAAGGTGTTCTCTGAGAAACGAAAATCTGGATGAGCCAATGAAACACAAATGTTCTCCCTGAGGTCCATGCTACTGCTGTATAGACCCATAGACGCACTGTCTTGATATAGTTTTGAAAATAAAGTGAAACGTGAATTTGTTGCCCTATATATTTTCCTTGTCATTAGTGTCTATTTATCTTTCTTTTTTTAATTTTTTACAAATAATGATGGTAATGTTAAACATGATTGATTTCCTCATTAAATATAAATCTTTTATTTAATAACCGATGAACTGTTGAAAAGACAAAAATAAAGTCCTTGGTCAAGCTAATGTCTGCAAGCACCATCATGTAAACAATGGGTCGCGCAACAGAGCTTTAGCCAAGGGCTTAACACAAAGGGGTGTCCAACCGTCCTTTGGACTCCCTGAATTAAACAATTGCTTCATTTGGACATCCTGTTTTAAGAAAATTTAACATGCATGACATAGGGAAACTGTATATATTGGACACCCAGTTACCTAAAAAGTTAAGCAATTACCATTTTGGACACCATACTTTCGATTTCTGGCTAAACCCCTGGCTTATAAAGCGTAGCCGAACAATCAGTTACATATATATAATGTACGAGAGGGGTATTTTATTCACGCCAGAATTTGAAATTATAAAGCCTGATCTTGTGAAGTATTTCATAGAAGAACAGGTTTTTAACTATCAAAATCAGCAACCGTTGGAAAGCAAATAGCTAGTAAACAACAAGCACTATCTGGAGCAAGTGTAGTAGGTTTCCAAGGCAAGGCTAACATGATGTCAATCATGAATGTTATGGTGGCCAAAGAGGACACAATAGGCCTTCATCTCCAGCATAACCATTCATTCATGTTACACTGTTTTATTATTGATACATTGGTATTCTCTTCTGAAGCTAAAAAAAATCTAAACCCATTATCAAGGGGAGTATAGGTGCCACCGTCTGAATATGATATTACATTTGTTTAGAACGATTTCAGTGGATGTTTTTGTGTGTCTTTCCAATCAAAATCATATAAAAATTAAAAGAAAATATCTTTAAAAAATCGAGGGTGAATTTTTAAAAGCCAGGCACCCTTTTGGTGCCACATTCCTTGTATATGATGAGTGCATTTTTCAAGGGGAAGCTAGTTTCCATGTAGAATCATGGATGTTTTGAAAACTCTGTGAGATAAGGGTGTGAAAATATTACTAGCTACAAATGAACTACAAATTTTCATTACAAAAAAAAAACACAGCAAGAACTGCGAAGCACTATAGGCTGATGTGATTATGATAATCCCATTAATCTCCACCACCTTGTCAATGACATCACTGAAAACTAAAGGTTTCAATTTAACTTATTATAAACTGTTATACAGGAAATGTTACATAGTTGTACAGTGTGCCCTTTTCTCTGGATAACACATAGATGCGAATTCGTATCCAATAAACTATACAGTATATAGAGATACTACAGAAATAAGGTCGGCCTCTGAATACTAAATAACGTTGAATCTGCATGACTTAATTACCGCGGAAGACAGTTTTGGGCGAGTGTGGTACTGCTGAGAAAAGATTGATTTTGATATGAAAATGGACTCGAGTGGTTGTTTTATGGGTTGATCTAACCCGAAAGTGTTCAAGGAAGAAAACGAGATGGTTTATGACAGGGTAAGGCCGTGCAATTTTTATATATCCGAAGATAAAGTTCCGAATCATGGTATCGTTCGGCTATTTCTAGTGGTTAGGAAGCTTCATATAGCATAGCTAGCTCACACACTGCATCAGGGCCTGATTCGGGTCAAATGTTCATATAAAATCCAAGCAAAAAATTGGCCCATTTCACTAAGCGATCTTAGCTTACACAAAACTTAATTGCCATGACAACCAGTGTTGAAGACATAGTGATGCCATGACAGTTATGTTCAACGTAAGCTAAGATCGCTTTGTGAAACAAGCCCAATACCATGTACATAGTACTTTTATTTCTATTTATACTGTATATTATTTCTCTGTCTCAACTCATTATATACACAACCCTCTCTGTGGTGTTTTGTAGAATAAATCGAAATTGAAATTAAGATAATTAAGCTAAAATGTAGAACCATTTTTTTCTCTCTTTTCATTAGTAGTCCTGTTTAAATACATGATTGATTGATTGATTTCACATACTGCAAGTTTATTTACTAAAACTAGTGGTGATCTGAAAATGCAATTAGAATTGCAATGGCATTGCTAACAGGCATGTCACCCCTGTGAATTTACACCTTCTAAGTATAAACAGAGATTGGGAAAGGTCCATTTGTCGATAAGACAGTAAGTAACATGTATCTAGTCTGACCGCTGCAGTAGCAACAACAACAACGTCCTACTTTCTGACATATGACTGAAGCGAATATCTATAAATAAATGAAGTTCTGTTTTCAGCGGTTGGTCTTCTAATCAGCTGCTTGACATGAGCTCAATAGGATTAATTGAACCGTAAAGACATTTGGCATGTTTTATTTTACAACTGGAATCGTTCTAAGAATAAAACTTTCTTGTAAGTTGGTTTACATTTCGACGAAAGCAGCCAACTCGTGAAATGCGGTCAAACTCAAAAGAAGGCCAACTTAAGGGTCCTACCTTCTGTGTCGGATGCGCTGTCACTCATCGTTTGTCAAGAGAATATTTAACGGCGATCACCGAGGATCGGGGTTGATCTTTGAACCTGTCCGAAAACTATCTTCAGATATATCTCCTCTCAGCTCAAATTTCAAAGATATCTTCACTGCCGCCGTCTGCCTTTCCCTCGTACGTCGATTTGACTTCAGGGGGCGGTCTCATGCAGTGATCCGTCACGTGGCACTCACTACTGATCATGTGACTGCAAAGAAAGCAGCTGAAATGGTAGCCTCGCGTCATCATCATTTTAAATTGTGTTATCAAAATAATTTCATAAATGTTGTTTTCTCTTTGTGGTCTTCACACACTTGTGGCAGTGCTCTGGCCACATCGTTTTACAGAAAGAATTCGTGATGTTAATATAACGAAAGTGTAAGCTAGGGCATGCTGACCGTGAAGGCATGTTAACATGTAAACCGAAATTAACTGTTTTGTGCGCCAACGCGGATAGCTTACTTTCTACGATAAAATATATACTATTTATTGCTCCAAATAAAGCATTCAAGGCGGATTGATCTGAAAAAGTCTATACAATAATTATGGCTGATTAACTTGAAACACAACGCTATGACCTAGTTGTTTTTTTTTTTACAATTTGCTCGGTCTAGCTGTTGACCTATATAATTATAACTGCTTTATTTTCAGTCTAAAATAGTCGATATGTGTCACAGGGAAATATGCTGTCAGAAGGTCACTAGGTCTATACGTGGGTATTGCGCTCAATGTGATGAGAAAATTGAAAAGTTTAGACCATATAATACAATAAATTACACATGATTGATTGGCCGAACGACCGACAGGCGGACCGACCGACCGACAGGCGGACCGACCGACAGGCGGACCGACCGACTGACTGGTTTGTTGATTGATTAGCTAGTTGACAGGTCCATTGATTGGTTGATTGCATGGTTGGTTGGTTCAACATGGTTGTTTGGTTGGTTGGTTAGTTGATTAATTGGTCGACCACTGGTTGGCCGGTCGATTGATTGATCGATTGGTTGATTGATGATTGATGGATTGATCGACCACCGTTCGATGGACTGGTTACATGACGATAAGTGTAGCCTACTCACGCAGTACGAGTTTATAGTATTTTGTAAGCATTAAGTACTCTCTAACTTTTTAATATCTATATACCGGTAGGGCCTATCTTAAACAAATACTGGTAGGACGGCGACGGTTGATTGATGAAATGGCATATCCGTTCGAACGCATATACTTTCTCTCACCTATATAGTATATATATAGGTGAAGAGAAAGTATGCGTTCGGATGATAGCCTACATGGATTTGTGCATGCAACAAATGTTTATAACATCACTCTTATGACTAAAGACGGAAACCCTACCAATTTTCTTAACACTTGTTCGTGTGTCTTAGCGCACATTAGCACAATGTATATATGGCTAGTTTATCCGCCTTGGCCCTAAACGTCCCGCCCATTTCAACCCGTGTCAAGGGGTGAAGGTTGAAAGTTGGTCCGCCGCTATCGCCGGCCTCTCGAAACATATATTTGAATTTTTCTCTGAATTTTTTTTTTAGATACATTAAAAACAATGACTAGTATTTAACCTACCTGCAATATTTCTTTTCTGACGGTTGTCAATTTTATAACTGCACAGGGAGATAACTTAAACGTATCAACTCGGGCGAGAAACTCAAACAAAGATTTATTTAAACGTCAGGAAAGAAAGGATGGGTTAGATAATTGTGACTTTTGTATCCAAAAAAAAATATCAGAGAAAAATCAGATATATATTTTGATAGGCCGGCGATAGCGGCGGATCAATTTTCCGCCTTCACCATGGGACGGATGACTTAGCCCTATTTTCAATATGTGTGTAGGTAATTCATAACGACGCGAAATTTAGATTTATTTAGAATTTTAATTGTCTCTGAGAGATTATCTGGCAAATTAGACAATTCATCAGTTTTATTAATCGACATCACTGTGCCAGTTTGATTAACCTTTAAAACTATGATACAGTCATTTCCGCGTGTGCCAGAGATGCATAGACCTAGTCTATCATACAATGTAGCCTTATTTTGTGTGCCAGTGTGCTGCCGTTCTACTCATTATGTGTGTCAAGTGGACGGAACAGCTCAGATGTTATCTCTATATTTTGAAAACCACAGCTTCTTTCCTAATTTCAGACGGAGACGTGGAGAACAGCTTTGTCATGTATTTGGTAGGCCTACTTATTTTTCGCATATTGAATAAACCCCTTCAATGGAGATGTCTGTTTTATATCAGACAGTGACAGTAAACATCATAATTGTTTGGTTTTTATTTTTTACCTATAAATAAAGTTTTCTTGTAGGCCTATTTCATGCAGTAGTTCAACTTCTAAAATTCGAACTCGAGTCATACAGATCTAAAGATAGCGACTACATTGTTTAATTCACAGTCACAATAGGCTATACGTATGACCGTATACCTTCCTGCCTGGGGAACGGAAGCGTGGATCCCGCTGTAGATTGGATCTGTAGTGTCACAAGGATGGTGACGTACCGGTATACATTATGTCATCATGCACTCATTGAAAGATACGGTTGGACTATATTGAAAAATCATCGGCACAGTCGCACCTAGTCAGGAATATATCGGCAAACAAAAGTGTCACCTGAGTCAAGAAATGGGAAGTCATTAAACATTTTAAGACAAATTGTTTTAAATTATGAATTACAAAAAGCATGAAATAAATAAAACGTTATCCGCCTTTTGTATATGAAAAAAAAATACATCAGCAAAGCGTCCAGCCCGATAGTGTACCCTATAGTGTCTCGATGATGCAATGGGAAGAGACAAGACATATAGGGGGCCCATATATATAGCTCTTTCTGCTTCCCGCTTTGATTTTTCTTCTTCTTTTCTGTATTTATTTATTTCATTCCTTCCTTCTTCTTGTTTTGTTTTTCTTTTCTTTTCACTTGTTTGCTTTGTTGTTGTTTCTTCTTTTCTGTTTTTACTTAGCTTCGTGAAAAAGCTGCTTTTATACAAAACGCGCGGGCGTAAAAGGCACTTTGTGGTTTCTGACAGTATAGTGCTGATGTACCGTCAAAATGTGCGTCAGCGACCATAGACTCAGCCTTTATAATACTATATATGTTAATTATGGGTTATTAGGGAGATTATTTAAGGCTCATTCCATAGCATATATTTTGGCGGCAAAGGGAAGTGCAATCGACAAAGGGGAATGTAATCGACAAAGAGGATTGTAATCGACAAAGGGGAATGTAATAGAATGTTGTAATTCCGGATGGAGACGCACCTATTTTGATAGAAACTAGTTAAAACAAATAACTCTGCGCACTTACCATAATGTGCCAGACATATAGGCCTATAACAAAATGAATGACTCAGTTAATCCGTTTAGAGATTTGGCGCTGATTTTTATATCATGAAAGCGATTCTTGGACATGATGAAGGAAAACAAAGATATTTCCGTCACAGCGTTGACGTCGTTCTTAATTGTGATATTTATAATGTTACATGACGCAAGGCCAATGATGACGTCTGCAGCGCATGATGACAGGCAGACAAAATCCGCGTATTAAGGCCTACTTAAATTACTTAATATTCTGTCAACGTTGTCCTTTGAATACAATTATAATATTGATTACGTTCATGCATGCAAAGTCGATTGATTCAATGTGTATAGTTGGATAGAATGATGTGTAAGATTTGTTCTTACGTGATAAAAAATAAAGATGTAAATCGTTGGAGAATGAAAAAAACAAAATTGTTTGTAGTTTGTATACAGGTATATAGGGTCTATATGGAGAATATACTAAAAAAAAATGGTGTCGTTTATATAGAAGTAACTATCAACGGTATCTTCGTTAGTTTGAACAAATTCTAGCTCAAAAATGGGCAGGCTGACACATGTCGGGGAATCGAACCTATATATATGAGCGTCTGAGTCAAGCGCAAGTATATATAGAAGCTGTCTTTCATTGGGTCGGGCCCTCTTACTAAGGGTAGCCTATAGTTTGTTTGGAGAGCAGCAAGGTTGTTTTCACTATATAGCACTGGAAGAAGATTAACTTTTCAACAGTATCGAAACACTCCACATTTTATTGTTGTGCCAGGGAAGGCGGAACCGGGGGGGGGGGGGGGGGGGGGGGGGGGGGGGGGGGGGGCGGGCGCGGCGG
>JAQQZZ010103489.1:0-31451 GCA_030265115.1 Mopalia vespertina
ATGTATCTAGTGAATTGTGGGAAGCCTATCGAAATTGGGCATGCTCGTCACAGAATTTATGGAGTTATGCCCCTTTTATCAACTTTTTTCTATATTATGATATCTCCGTAACAAAATCACGTTAGGTCACTAAATTTATATATATTATGTATCAGGTGAATTGTGGGAAGCCTATTGAAATTGAGCATGCTCGTCAAATGATTTACGAAGTTATGTCCCTTTTTCAGGTTTCTGTCGTTTCCGTCTGTTCGTCCGTCCGTCCATTACCAGGATAGTTAACTTAAATTAGCAAAAAAGATGTGGTATCATATGTGATCTGGGACGCTGGACACGATGGTACTACTTTAAAATGCACAATCCTTCCCAAAATGCACATGGAGGCCCCTTAAGTCCGAGCCCCTTCTTTTCACACTGTAGCACTAGGTAAAATTCTTGTCAATTCATCAATCGTGTATCAAATATTATGGTGATAGAAGAAGCAGTATCGTTTCTGTCATTTATTTTAGTACGGTCATTACACTATCAATAGGTACTCTCTTGTTCATCTTTGGCGAGCTGAGGGGTTTTGGACAGCGGAGCTTCATGTTGTTTTATAAAATTGGTTTGCCTGCTTTTTGTGTCAACAGTATGAAAACAGCGCTATGAATGCATTTATTAAGCCGTAATACAGGGAAATACAATTCGAAAGACAATTAGCTTTGTTAAAATATACTCCGAATCACGGCTAAGATTACCATATCAGAGCAGCAATAATAGGAGTACGGCTCACCGCCCAAAACGCTTCCACACTCACAACGATAGCCTGGATAATGGCTTTCCTATAGCCCCAGGAAAAACCTGTTTGGAATCAATTCACAACAGATTCCGTGTTCAACCAGATTTACACTGTCAATATTTCCTTCATCTAGCGCATAGTTCTGTCATGTTCAAAGTCAAAGCAATTTGTTCGCTGTAGTAAGATTTTATGAGTTAAAAACCTGATGTGGCTTTTGAAGGCTATATAGAGTCTGTGTTATTTGACAGGGAATATCCGTTCTCTTTTGGCAGTGGTAATGGTTATGTACCGCAGTAGTTCGTCAACATATTGTCTACCGTCAAAATTAGAAAAGATAAATGTGATAAAGTAAGCACTTACAATTATATCTGTCAACATGCTATTTATTATTCAACAATCCATAATTGTTTTCACGTAAGTGAACATTAATTGATTATGTTATACAGACGTATAGTGAGGGAGGATAAGATTCGCCTATGAAGCATTGTTATATCTGTAATGAATATGGAATATCTTAGAAGCGTTCACAAGAAAAAGTTATTTGAAAAAAATAAAAGTTAGTAAACCAAAACAGCAACAACAAAAACAATAAAACGAGCTTTGAGATTAAAACATGAATAGAATCGTTGTGCATTTAATTATAATTTATGTAATTTTATTTGTTTAAGAAACTTAGGTTTTCCAACTGTTATTATGATAATATCTAATTGTTCAAGTTTTAATGTGAATCTGATTAACTGCAAAAGCGCAGTTATATTTACAAACGCAGGTGTTATTATAGATTTGGCACTGACTAATGAAATCACAGCGGTCATTCTTGTTGATTTCACTCTATAGTGACAGTTTATTGCCAGTAAAAACAAGACGAATACCCTGTAAGAGTCTTTATGATCTCTACAGTACATGTTGATTTGTATGCTTATAAACGCACCAAAATGTTGAAAGATTTTTTATGCCAGAAGGCTCAACTACAGAGAGAAACGGTCTGAGTCTAGCACTGTGTAGTTCCCCTTCAGGAAGCAGTATACAAGAACATGTAGCTTTGATCTTTCCTTATTACCAGCTGTGTATCTGGATTTATAACTTTTATTTAATGCAAATCAATTTTCAACCACCGGTAACTGAACAAAGTCTGTACATTACCAGCTGCTTACAGTGTACTTAAAGGCCCTTCCATTCCAGTTCTGCAAATTACATTTCCTTTTAGTCCTGAAAACGCGTAGGCCACATTTTTCAGTTCTGAAAACAACTCGGCCTTTCCATTCAGTCCTGGAAACGATTCGACCTTTCCTTTCAGTCCTAAAAACGACTCGCCATTTCCTTTCAGTCCTGAAAAAGACTCGACATTTCCATTCAGTCCTGAAAACGACTAGACATTTCCATTCAGTCCTGAAAACGACTAGACCTTTCCATTCAGTCCTGGAAACGACCCGACCTTCCCATTCAATTCTGAAAACGATTCGACATTTCATTTCCATCCTGAAAACGGCTCGACATTTCCATTCAGTCCTGAAAACGATTCGAACTTTCCTTTCTGTCCTGAAAACGACTCGAAATTTTCATTTAATACTGGAAAGGACTCTACCCTTCAGTCCTGAAGACGACTCGACCTTTCCTTTCAGTCCTGAAAACAAATCGACATTTTTCTTCTGTCATGAAACGACTCGACATTTCCCTTCTGTCACGCACGACGGCCTTTCCATTCGGTCCTGAAAACGACCCAACCTTTCATTTCAGTCCTGAAAACGACTCGACCTTTCCTTTCAGTCCTGAAAACGACTCAACCTTTCCTTTCAGTCCTGAAAACGAATCGACCTTCTCCTTCTGTCCTGAAAACGACTCAACATTCCCTTCTGTCACACACGACTCGGACTTTCCATTTAGTCCGTCGACCCTTCAGTTATGGAAACGTCTCGACTTTTCAATTCAGTCCTTAAAACGTTTTTACTTGTCCTTTTAGTTCTGAAAACGACTCGAATTTTCCTTTCAGCCCTGAAAACGACTCGACGTTTCCTTTCTGTCCTGGGAAGGAGTCGACCCTTCAGTCCTGGAAACGTTTCTACCTGTCTTTTTAGTTCTGAAAACGACTCGAACTATCCTTTCAGTCCTGAAAACGACTCGACGTTTCCTTTCAGTTCTGGAAACGACTCGACTTTCCTTTCTTTCATGAAAACGAAGCGGACCTTTCCAATCAGTACGAGTTGTTTAATTCTGTATTTGACTGACGCCTGTTCACCACCAACCGAATGACAAATGTACAATACGTTACTGGCGCATGTCATATATTGATTCTCATCCAAAGTATGCATTTCTCTACATTCCTCCACCTGGATCCGAACTTTAGTCTCTGGCTAGCAAGGCTATGCAGACGCTTTAATAATTATTTAATGTTTAAGAATATCTTCAAAACTGTGGGACGGCTTTACTCGTTGCAGGATAATTTCTTTGTAAACATCCGGTATGATTTTTGTCCATTAAGTATCCTAAAAAGCATTTCATATCAAGAACTAAAAAAATCAAAACCCATTACAACGGAAAGGATGCTACGGTGTATGAGATAATCGCATAGTATACTAAAAACTCAAAAAGCAACAAACACTTAAATTGATAGCTAACTTAGCTGTGTTTTTAAGACGCCAAGTAGGCTACATCCTCGACACAGTGACACAACATGTATAAGCACTATAATATGTTGGAATATGTTCAGTAGTCTTTTGTTCCAAAAACTAAAATTACCAGAATCTGGCTACTCAGATAAAAACGAACGAAATTCCAGAATATAAAGGATATTATTCAGCCATCTTCAGGGTTCAAAGTAAAGCTGTTATCTTTTCACCGAGTTTCACATCAGCAAAGAACATTTCATTAAAACACATTAAGCATTACCTAAGAAATAGCCGTCAGCTGTACCAGAAATATTATGACTACCACTTTCGGTTTATTGATCAAACCATCATCAGGAGTAATTTTAACTAGAGACATAGGTATTTATATACAAACAGGTGCCCAAAGTATTTTCTTCACCTGTTTGTTACGCCTGATGATGGTTTGATCAATAAACCGAAACGTTGAATTCATTATCTTTCTTCGGAGTTGTTACTTTACTTTACCATGTACCAGACATGTTTTAAAGAATGTGTCAATGGAAGTAGAGCAACATACCTGTGAATTGTAAATGCACAGTGAAGATTGAACACTACATTTTAGGAATAATGGTTCTTAGAGGGTTTTTTAAAAAAGTGGATGGTTCTATACGGAACCATCGGTTCTTTGATATAAAAAACGGCTCTTCGATATTAAAAGAAAGGTAAAATACTTGGAACTGTTGTGGTGAGGGTTCAATACAGAACCATAAAGGGTTCCACCAGAGCTACGGTTGTAGAATCTTAAATGGTTCCAGTATAACCATATTTTTCTATTTGGAAGTTATACTGTCCGGATATTCACTTTTTCTGCACACTGTTTTGTATCAATAGCATACTCAGTGTCCTGGTTAAGGGTAGCCAATGTTGTTTTCGAGTTAAAATCCCGTGATACTGAGAAATAACACATTGACACTGAATCGGACAAGAGATTCGAACTAAAGGGTGTGCGGTGGGCATTTACATGATCGACAATGTGGATTTAACCAATCAGTGCAAGTGCGTTGTGTATAATTTGTTTATGTGATCGAATCAAGAGTAATACATTATAGGATAGCAGAATTAAGAAAATTTGTTTTCTTTAAAATTATTTTGTTCAATATGAAAGGATTATTATTAAATATGCATTGCCGTTTATTTGTTTTAATCGCACACTGAAGGGTGGATTTCAACGAGCATTCTAGAAATAGACTTAAGTTATAAAGCATCTCGGGCAAGAATTTAATCTTGTACATGCGGAAACAATCAATAAGAATTATGATACTGAAAGAAAGAATCAATTAAGATTAAGATACAGAAGAAAGAATCAATTAGGACTAGGATATTGGAGAAATAATTAATTAGGGCTAGGATACTGATGGAAAAATCAATTAGTATTAGGATACTGAATGAAAGAATCAATTCGGAATTTAATACTGAAGAAAAGAATCAGTTAGGATACTAAGCAACTTTTGATTAAGATTTTATCAAACATTAAAAGTGAAATGACCAATTTTGAAATTTGATAGACATTCCTATCATTTAATGGAACTAGAACTTATCTTTAAGTATTGTTTTCTAAAATGGCGATTAATTAATGTCGTTCAATATCAGTAATAGCGAAGAGATTATGTTCTTATCTCTCTGAAATTCGAAAATCAAAAACGCCCATGAAAACGAGCAACAGTTATCAGTAATAACAAAGATATTTGATTAGTTGTACAAGAACCGCATTGACTTTGCTGAAAGGACAGTAACATTAAAGACCAGTATTGGTAGCATAACTTTGATTTATTTGTACTGCCCTAGTGTTGACTATTATGCTTACAAGTTATGTTGTGTTTTTCTCATTTCAGTTGATAAAGATGATGATAACAGTGGTGGTATTCTATGCTCTCTGTTGGCTGCCTCTTCACATCATCACATTAGTGGGGGATCACGACCCTAGCATATATGACAACAGTCACGTGCCCCTCCTGTGGATATTCAGCCATTGGCTCGCTATGAGCAACAGCTGTTATAACCCCATCATATACCTCTGGATGAGTCCAAAGTTTCGAGCAGGACTCCGGTTATTTTTACAAGCATGTTGTTGGCCACGTCCAAGGAAATACGGTTCCAGTGTGAAAAAATCTGAGCCGGCTCTGTATGACTTTAGATTGCGGGCAACCAGAGCAAGATGCGCGGCTCAGACTCTAGGGAGACCACAACCCGCCAACCTTAGGCGAACAGTCGCCAAATGGCCAGGATAGCATTCAGTTTTGCGGATGGCCTGTTTTATTTTGCTCAATTGTAATAATCTAGAAGATGGAAACGGATTGATTTTTGTAACTGTATGAAATTGAAAACAAAATGTTGTTTTTTATTGTTACCAGTGAACAATCTGTGATATTTTGCTAACGTTTGTATACACGATTTTACTTAAAACGGTAAATGTGTTTAACATAGTGAATATTAGTATTGGTGTCCGTTTAATTTTCTCAAATATTTTTAAGTCGTGGTAAAAATGTCATGTCATTCCTGTTAACACCTTGGTTCAACCATAAAATACTTAAGCCAGTAAAGCTTATAATGGCCCTCGGCTAAGGTAGTTGTTAAGTGTTTTGTATTGCCCGACGTATTTCTTGTTATATATGGATAAATGTTTATAAATTCATAATGGTGCAAACTACTTAACAAATCTGTCAATGTAATGAAAACCAGGGTATTCTTGGTGGTTATTTTAAAGGTAAATGTAAATGATATAAGGTGTTATTTACATACTTAAGTGTTACCAATCAAACTATTTGTCCACTATATAAAATTGTACTCAACTTTACAACAGCATATTTTTGTATGGATATATCTGTCAATAAATACACCAAATAATATTCAATTTATTTGTATTCGATTTCGACGGGATAAACATCACTTCTATGGTCCAGAAACAGATGTCTTGGAGCTGGTGTCGTATTAAGTAGTCACGTTAGCCATTGAGTAGTAAGTAAAAATGTTACATTGTAATTCTGAACAGGAGGCCCTCGAGAAGCCGTGTTCTAGCTATGCATTCTAAATAGTGTGCCAAACAATTAAAGTCAGTTGCGATTATACGCAAATCTAGCAGTCATAAACATCATATATTCGATTAACTTTTAAATTTAGTTTGGACAAGGTTTTTAAGGTGGATTAGAAGAAGATAATTATCATATCTTACTTAATAGGTAAGTGGCTTTTAAATGACGGTCTAGGTTCCTGGATATGAAACCAAGTGGATGATGGTGTTCTAACAAGCAAAATAGCGGATTATAAACCAGGAAGGCGAGCAGCTGATAATGTGAGCTCCGAGCTCACGCAATTTGACAGGAATCATCAGAGAAGTAGAGCAATCAGGTTTGATGGTCACAACGTACGCTAAGGGCACTTTTTCTCATTTCCACTCAGCATACCATCGTTTGTGTTGGCTGAAGCACCAATTATTTTAATGAAAATGCCGATACGCTATATAAACGAGTATTAGTTCTCTAATGTGTTTTGAAACAGCCAATCGCAAGAAACCTGTCCAATATAAGCTTAAGTACATCAAAGAAGCCAAAGTCATACACGAATATCTTAAAACGGCATGTTAGTTCAATAGTTTAATAACTATATTACAAAGTGGAATGGAGACAAACAATAATTTTTATCTCGCAAAGCTTATTAGGTGATACATGCGCGCCACGTAATTAGCGCACGCTATCCTGTGGATTGGACTGCAAAGGAATCGTTGAATACTGGCATATAACGAGGTGGTTAGGAAGAAAAATTGAAAATGTTCAATCAAAACGCGTGTTGTTCGCTCTCAATAGAATAAGGTAAATACCTACGAATAGTAAACTTTTACTGGAGTGTATAACAAAGCACTCGGGTATCAACAACAGTGGTTTTAATGTTTTTGTGGACAATTCAAGTAGACAAGACAAATTTGTCAAACGTCGTCAATGCGTTGGTTTGTATTTTGTATTTTGTTATTGAATTCTTTTGTTCTTCTTATGTTTTTGAAATTATATACTTCACTTGACAACTCGAGGAATTTATTAATGGAAGAAATATAAAAGATGTCTTCGTCCAAAATTCTGTGCTTGTGTAAAAAGATCAATTACTGCTGTGTGTCTACCATCAAGCATGAACTCCCTTCCATTCCATTCCGTAGTGGTCGTCCAAACATATATAGCGTGCAGTTCGAATGTAACACATTCATCGTGCGTGTTCCGATTGGGGAAAACGAAAGGCGCAAATGGAAAGTTTCTCTCCAGGCTCTTATCACTCAGGGTGAGGATAAACAGATGGTGGTACAATTTGGCTGGTTGAATTGCGTATGTATATGAATACCACACGACCAGGGGCTGGTGTTCAAACCTCCATTAACCTAACATCAAGTAAGATAGCTCGCACCACAAAGAAATTCGCGTAATTCACGTATATTGTTCTCTAACACTGATTTTGCAGTACATAAACGAAATACCTGACTTTGTCACCATGCCCTATAGTAGACGACACTGCACACATCTTATAAATAAATTAGTAGCGCAACAAGCCCCCATAGCCATGACTAAAGAGTCTCGCGAATGTATGACAACATTTCACTCTTGTTAGTTTGAATTGGGTGTAAGATCGCTGTTAAGTTGTTTTAACTCATTTAGTGGCATACGAACTCATCAGAATTAAGGAACGCTGACCTCGGTGATAACCAACAAGACATCATACAAATACCGCGCATGCTCGAGAATGGGGCTTTATGATTTGTCAGCTCCATACATTTGATGTTCGACGAGCTCAAAATGCGAGGCGAGTTGAACAGCAACTGTCGAGAGCTGGCCAGTCATGTGAAATTGTTTTGTCTGATTGTTCAAAAACAAGTCACAGCGCTGGTCCTGCTAGCCAGTGAACCGAGTTCGAATCCTGGCTGACACAAGCACAATTTTATGTCTCCAAATTGAAAATATTATGCCTCGAGGTGACAATTCATGTTTTTCCCATTCTCAAAGATGCAGTAGGCCTTCTTGTTTGTTATACCGGATGTATTCGTTTTTTTCTCACCAATGTTGTCATTTATAACCAACATGGCGATGATATTTGTTAGACAACAGCAAAGAGGTGAGTGGCCTCATGTCAAACGTGTATTTTAATCACTTCTAGCTACTCATCTGTTTACCGTATTATAATACAGAAGAAAGAGTCTCCTCTAATTTAATACCATAAGGAAAAAACATATACCAACCAAGTTGATTTCTGAAATAGTATCCATTTTAGGCAGTGTGTAAGCATTTCTATTGTTAAATACATGTAATCAACGTGTTATGAGAAACCAGATACGAACTTATCAGACTGAATGTTAAAACAAATAACGCGATTTGAACAAAAACGTGAGAATACATGTTTGTTAAAAGGAAAACGATTGATCAAACGAGAGCAATAATTGACTGTGAAGGAGAAACAGAAATTAAGCATAAAGTTCAAAGAGTTAAAATATATGATTATTAATTTAATCAGTTGATTTATTCTTTTATCTCACTAAGAATGACATCTTCTTTTTTCAGTGGAAAACTTGTTAAATAATTAAGCTTACCAATGTGCGTGATTTCATGGGTTTGTAAAGAACATAGTTATATTATCGCGTGCTACATTCACAACGTTACTATATTTCTACTTATTGGGGCTTTGTTGCATATGAGATAAATAATATTCAACGCTATGAAGCCTTTCGACAAATATTCTAAATATTAGTTCATACGAAACAATGCTTGTTTCGCTGTCAACCGAAAACTGACTGATCCTTTAGAACTTCAAATGGAATAGTATTATTCTGATGGGAAATAACCGCACTGGAGTGTAACAACAGAACTCACATACAGGAAGATACCTGTTCAAGCATACAATCGTAGTTATCTCTGCAATACTAGGATGAATTGTATATACTCTAATTATCTCTAACCAGATACAGGTATATCAATTACTGTTCCAGGTTCCAAAGTTGATACCGAGGCGGTACTCCCGACATTATGCCTCGGAGGAGATTCCCCGACTAAGACATTTTATTTATTCTTACTTGGCAAACCAATCACAAAGCATCAAATTGAGCAAAGTTAAGAATAAATCAAGTAATTGCTGTACCACATGTGATGATAAAGAACAAAAGGAAGCCGATCGGTTTTGTCTTTGTGTCACCTTTTGTGATTGTTATTTCCTGTCTTTATTTGTTGCCAGTGGTATTGACGGGGGTACCGTTACCCATTTGGCTTGCCTGTCGCTATTTGATGAAATAAGTACGACGTTGAACTTCGAGAAGCCAATGCTAATATAACGTATGTATAGTCATTAGCATTTGCCACGTGAAGGAAAAAAAATTATAAATACTTTAGCCGCAACTTTAAGATACAATAGCTGTGGTTTTCGTTTTAATTAATAAGTTGTAAATTACAATATACACCTATTATAATGAGTGTCGCGACGACTGGGAATCGAAAATAACTAATAAAGGCTGATAAATTCCGGAAGCCTCCTGACACAAAAGAGAACAGGATACTGGGATGACAGTGCTATAACAAGGTAATTATAGTGCAATTCTAAATAATTAAATACGCAATGCATCTTAGTCGTCAAGTTTGGGTGTGTTTAAAAGAGTATCCACTGCATTAACCACAAAGTTAGATTTAACTGTCAATAAAGTGATCTTTGCCTCGACGTATTGATCGCTGGAATCTAGGAAAGCAGGTCTTCTCACGTCTGATCTGGTCAAACCTCATCGGAAAATTCAATTAGATTATATGTAAGATTCATTGTATTTAACAACATTGTCAGTTATATTGATGAATCGGTGCCTTTTTAAAAAAATATTGTGACTATAAGGTTTGTTAGCACCAGTGCATAAAGTCACTCTATTTTTAATTCAGTATACCACAAGCCAAGACATCGCTATGCACATACTCCCTTGTGTGTGTTTCGAGATTTGATGGCTATTAGCGCAACAGGTTCTCCGTGGTGTTCTGGGGGTAAATACATCACTAATTTCTAGTCTTTGTTCGTCATCAATTTTAATTGACGAGATCAATATAGACCAGGAACGCTATCGCTGAATTAAGAGGAAAAAGCCGAACAAGGCGGTTTGGTACAAATAAAAAACAATTTAAAAAATATGGCTCGTTCTTTTTTTTTTTTTACAGTATTTCCGATATCGCACCGGTACATACCCTTTCTGGTATAAGTATTATGTACCACAGTTCATCAGACTATCTGATCGTGAATGCCATTAAGTCAACAACAACAACAACAACAACAACATCAACTTGATAGTTCAAGTGGCGACACACCAGGCCGTGACCAGGGTCATGAACCCAAGAAAATAACAAATCAATTTACTTCACCGGAATACATGATTTGTTAAGCAGACGTTAGACTATATAAGTTGTGGTGATCAGAGGAATTATCTTTGATGTATGGTTGGCATAATATACTTACCTAACGAATTCAATTAGGCCCGGGAAAGGGGTATAATGAAAAAGATAGACGATGCTGTGCTGATATGGTAATATAATTATTACATAACGGAGGAAAACATTATTTTCAGACAAATTATTGATTGGCTCACCGGTTTTTTTTAGAAATGTGAAAATCCAGCATAACGTTTGTCTGGATATTATTCCTTATGTATGTATTCAAGAACTAAGTATATATAGTACTGTAGATGAACGTGGTACTTGTGTCGCTGCAAATGATCGATAATCTTAACAGTTGTCTAATATTTTTAAGAAATGCAAAAATCCAGACATTTGCTTGGATTAAATTAAAAATCAATATGTTGTTTATTAAGCCACATTTAGGTTACTTCCTGCACCAGGATAACTTAAGCAAACGAAAACAATGCTTTAAATGAGATCCAACGGTCGTATGAGTATTTCTCTTGAACATGCCAGGAGTATTTCAGAAAGCGCCACCCAACATATTTCAATGGTTTAAAAAATAACAACGGACAGATGATGAGCAGAACACACTGCATTTGTTGATATTTTTCAGTATTATAAGATAAGATTTAGATAAGGTGTTTGGGGGTACTAGAACAGAGAGAGACAATAACAAAATAAATGAGTGAGCGAGTGAGTGCTTGAGTGAGTCGGTGAGTGAGTGAGTGTATGGGTGAGAGCGTGTGTGAGCGAGTGAGTGAGTGAGTGACTGCGAGAGAAAGAATAGCTCAGACAATTATGAGCGTGTTTATGCCGTTTGTCTTCGGCTCAAATTGTCTTTAATGTGTTTAATATCTAAATTGTGTTCATTCAACAAGTAATAGAATGATTGATGGGAAACCCGGCACCGCGCTGGCGGACTTCAACAAAATAATAGGCAGGTCGATCAATCACGTTATAGAGTTAAAGAAATGAATTCCGATAGCGTGACAGTTAGGATTTTATTAGTTAACAATTTATAGGTTCAATGTTAACATGATTCGCATATAAAATGTTATATAATTATTACCATTTTTAGTTAAGCGACAGGGCTACGCTAACGTCAGTTGGTTCAAACTCGAATCAGTTAATGTATATATATGCCTAAGAAAATGCCTTATTTTAATTCCGGTGGTTGCGGACATATATGGGTGATCACTTTACATCACCAAAAAATGACATGCCTATTTCCAACTAAACCATAGTGAGTTTTAAGTGGCCAATAACATATACTTATTGTTAGTTTTCTACTACATGCACGTGGTTGTTGTTGTCCTATGGATGGGATTGTGTGATTCGTGCAGCAGTAACCACTGGATGTATCATTGGGTTATATATAGCACAGTAAAGTGGACTACATTTCTAAATAATTAGTTTCCAACTACAGGTAAAAAAAAAAAGAGTTGTTTTTCCGTGTAGGTATTTTTGGTTCAAAGCCAATATGTTTTTGGCACGAATTTTCAATTGTTGCCTATTGTTTGAGGCGCATGTTGTATTTTAAGCATAAAATCGTGGATAAGTAATTAAGGCCAATAAACCACGGAAGGCGCGAGCAGAAGAGGCGTGTTTGTGCAGTGGTGATATCAACATTACATGTTTATTTTAGGACCGGTCTAAATAACAAAATACGCTATACTTCTGAGACGTCAAGCCACTGAGTGTAGCTAAAAGGGTTTACATGTCCATTGCACTAACCACAGTGGTAGATTTAACTCTCAGGACAGTGACAGTTACCTCGACATATTGATGACTGGATTCCACGAAAGCACATTCTTTTTCCAATCAGGTGTCTGTCGGCGAGTCATTTGACGGACAATTCAATTACTTTACTTTAAAATTTTAAAATTTTATAGACACGTTTAATGATAATTAAACATGTAATCGATATGATTTTGGACGACAACAACGACAAAAGATTACACAGAATTAGGCATAAATTTACGTTTATTGCAAAATGTGATTATTACGTTTTGATTTTAAAAACGCAAACAAATTATTTATTGCATATATCTGTTTATTTTTAATTACACGAGAGATAATTCATTATTGACAATTGTTGTCAGATCATTTGACATTAGGGCAGTTTGACGACAGACCAGCTATCGATGACTAAATGTCGTCAGAGCATTTGTCATGAGAGCAGTTTGACGACAGACCAGTTATCGACGACCAAATGTCGTCAGAGCATTTGTCATTAAAGCAGTTTGACGACAGACCAGTTATCGACGACAAAATGTCATTAGGGCATATGTCATTAGAGCAGTTTGACGACAGAACAGCTATCGGCGATCAAATGTCTTCATAGCATTTGTCGTCAAAATAATGGCAGCAGTATGACTAATTGTCGTCATAGCAACGACCACAGGAGAAAGTAATTTCACTTGGATCGAACTTGAGGATTCGTTCTTCATGTATTCGTTCTGTATAAACCATCAGTAGTTTAGTCCAGGTGTCTCCGTCAACAAGTTCCAGTTCAATATATCTAAATATACACGGTATACATATATCCGCGAGGAAAGGTTTAAACATGGATTATTCATCTTAGGAGATAAGACCTTCGTACCGCCATGCCATTTTAAAACGGGAAGTTCGTTATCTAGCACGCTTGATAACTTAGGGGCGAACTATTCATTGGCAACGATAAGATACGTTTATCCTGTTGTCTGCGTCAACGAACAGCAAATGTTAGCGTGATAGTGCGTCGCTGATTCGGCCAAGACTGGTGTCACTTTAACATAGGGATCAAATTCTTTACAAAGAGGCTTTGACTCCACTATATTGACGACCCGTTTAATTTCACATTCACGCAGTGTGTTCTTATATAATTGATCTCATTGTCAAGAGAAATTTCGTTCTTATTGAACGGAGAAGAACGTTTGAATTGATGAAGTGATATGGTAAGATAAACTAAATTTGTTTGTTGTTTATTTCGCATAAATAGCCTTCGGATTGAATCGCTTCATCTTCAGTTTTTATTCTCTGTAAAATTTGGGATCATTTGACGTGAATTGTATGACGGTTCTCTTCACAGCCCACTTTGTCGGGAAACAGTACTGCAACCTTCAACAAAAATGTCTCCATAATACATGCGAGTGATTTACATCGACTTCCACCAGAAGATAAACACGAGTGATACGGATTGTGACTAGTGTACATCCTAACCGCAATTCCCCTCGTATATATTTCCTGGCGAACGTGGATGGACCTTGTCAATCACTCGTTGGTATCCTGGCGCCGTGCTTTGTTGTACTTTGAACTGAATCCCCGAGAAGTGGCCTGGGAAAAGAATTGCCACACCGTACTAGCAATTTAAACCGAAAATCATTAGTGGAAGATACACAAAATACGAATCTGCACTTTATCATACTGCAGAAGTCCCTATACAATGACTTAAGTTATATAACTACACATGTGAAAATCCTCAATTTGAATGCGAAGTCATTACATTAGACAAGTCTCCACGAAAGAGATAATGATATGCTGTCTATTTGAGAATAGCCTCAACCGCTATGAAGCATGGACAATTGGTTCATACCATGAATATCCATCATTTCATCGCAGGGTATCTTTACGCGCGTACAGGTGTTCCGCGGTTGGGTATAATTAATAATACAGTATTACTGTAATAATAATTAACAGCAACGAAACCGTACACCAATCCTCCTCAAAGTAAAAGTGATTATAATGAATGTTTGATTTGGGAATGTGGATGCATGTATTAGCGTTCCAGCGTTGGCACGACGTTCCAATGATAAATTACTGAAGGACAGTTACCAAGTAATCAGCACCTGTGGACATATAGCCGGTCGTGACACAACTTCATACAAATAGCTTATCGTGTTTCAATACAACTGTAGGTCTCCCGCTCATAAACTTGGAATATCATATTACCATTTTATCCGATATAAGATGGAAACTAGCTAGGTCATGGTTGATCAGTTCAGTTATTCGCATTGCAGCCAAGCAAACATTACGTGGATAACATTGTCGAATAGAATTGATAAGTCAGAAAGGCACTATCGGTGCTGTGGTTATCCGCTATTTTACTATCACTATTGCGTATTATTCGAGAATATATTGGCAATCGGAATTATGCATTTTTATTCAGAGCTATATTGCTTTTAACCGATTCATCTGTATGATGGTTTTTGATAACTTAACCCATTAAAGATACATTAAAGCTAAAATGCCCATTAACGATGTGTGCAAAACGGTGAGTGGTTATATTGGGTCACTCAAAGCCAACACTAACTGCAAAAACTTTAGTTCCCCAATCGGACCACAGATCATCGAGGCCATATTAAGTATTAACCAATATCCACCAGTTGGTTTTGCACACCAACGCAATATGATCTTCATAGCCTGGTATGAAATAGGTTTCCGAACCATTTTAAAATAGCTTGTCCGATTTATTCTGGTTCGGTCACACCAAAAGCTTATGGGTCTAGACGACTGACATCTTATCTGGCAAGTCTGATGTCTCCACGAAGTTCTGGAGTAGAGTTTCACGTTAGGACACACCTTGTCTAGAGAAATTGGACTGCTGATGGATCTTCATTTTAGGCTGGTACAATGGATCGGCCATATATGTCATTCGATTGATATATTTAATAGTTAAGGGCGATGTGTGTGTTTGATAATTTTTTACTTACAGTTTCTTGAAATCTAGAGGTTGTTCAATGCAGACAGGGTATTGTCATGGGAACTCGCTCAGAAAATATCATCTTCATCTCGAAGATATTACACTGGTGTTCTGTTTATATATTGGATTCTTTGTCCACAAGGGACGCTACGACTTTTTAATTTTCTGAGTTTATTTGTGATCAGAGCTAGGTTGTACAGTCGTAAGTCGGAGAAAAACATAATATTGTGATCAATCCGTTTGTTTGCGGTGGTTGTTCAAAGAATTAATTCAAATACAAAGCAAAATACAATTGTAATGTTAAACTGTCTATATTACATAGCTTAAGTACTGGCTGTGAAATGAAATATGGTGTGTCAGAGATAGAAGTTAGGCCTTCGGCGATAGTTAAATCTGTCTTCATGTTGTTTGCACATTAAAATGAAAGGCAAAAAGAATTAAGTTTGTAAATGTACCATGGATAAGTTCTTGTCTGGTCGTTTAAATAATAATAAATTATAGTGTTGCTCTTAACACATAAATGTAGCGAACAGTGGTTGCAGACTGCTTTTAGCAGGCTCTAAGGCACATAAAATAGCTGATCCAAAACTGCTATAGTTTGGGTTGTTTTTCACACAGTTCTTGGACATTCGTTTGGTACAATTTCCAGAAAGTCCTGGAATTGACCTGGTGACTTATTGGCAGGCCTGGATACGTTGTTTTTTTTTGGACTGAAAATAAAAGATTTCTAGACGCTCCAATCAGTTAAGATCTTTAAAAGAATTTGTCACTAGTTCAAGTGCTGCGCCAACGAAATAAAATCTATTACCTAACACGCCACGGAACTCCCTTAAATCTGGTGTCTCCCGATCGATAGTGTTGTGTCTTGACGTTCTATGAACCCACTTCACATGTCATAGGCCCAGTGGGTAAGCATGATGCTACCAGGAATGCTCACTGCAATGCTTGTTAAAAAAGTATCTCATTAGAGGAATAGGTAGACCTGTAAGATTCAAACTCACACGGACAGATCATTGCTAGAAACTTATTTGCAAGTTACAGTCAAGGATTCTATAATACAATGAATAGAATATTACCTTCGCGTTGTCACCCATGCAAAAGAAAATACGGTGCCTACAACAAGCGCCATACAGCATAGCAATTGGAGCGTACCATAAAAAAAGCCTTCAAACTTTAAATGGTTAATTCACAAATAAAATTAAATCTTTGGATTGATCTCATTTCCTGGCCCTATTTGGGTTTTTATCAATAAAGATTACACGCTACCGTATGCTTTTCTTAAAGTCATCCAGTATAATTCCCTTTCCCTTGGGTTTCAATGGCTTTTATCTATTGTGGAATCGGAAGTTTAAACGTTTTAAAACTAGAGTTAGTTTGCCATTATGTTGTCATGTTGTTATGTTGTGAATCGTTGCGACCCTATTGTATGACTCCAGCGCCAAGGAGTATCATAAATACGTCAGCAATCATACAATTTTGCAATTGAAACGAGACAATAGCCATTTTTGCATTTGTCCCGTGGGATTTTCTTTAAATACATGAACAATTCATCCGAGAAGTGGGAGTAAATTTCAGATATTATATAAGAAATTATGAATTAAGATATAATCTTGTTTTATTGAAATTGCAAAATTTTGTTCGACAGCTGAATTGTATTTTTGTTTTGTAAAAATCCCGAGAGTGTATAAAATTGTATTCACATACATTTGCTTTCATTGGGGTTTAACGTAGTCACATACATTTGCAAAATGGCAAGAAACATACTTGATTCTCGTAGAGAGTTATGTGATTTTATTGGCCTATTAACACATAAATGTATCAGCAACGTTTAAAATAATGAGACCGTATTGATGTTTTACTACTCTATAATAATATTCCTTACTTACATTTCTGTAACAGTATATGAGAAACACTTATATAACTCCCCTTCAGTCTTTAATATTATTACAGAAACGTGCAACAAGAATAATAACCTTTTCCTGTAAATATGATCATTCAGATACTCTTTTTGCCAATCAGGATCATTTACCGCAATCATACGTTTATTGTACGTATAGTGGTTTCAATTCATAAATATCCTATTGTAAGCTTAAATTTGCATCTTAATATAATATCCTTTTTTCGTTAAACTGACAGCAGATCACCAACAGAGTACAAGAAATAATATGCTTAATCTGAATCAACCACGTAACTTTTAGATATTTATTTTACTCATTAAAAGTACTAGGGTCACCAGAGTGGAATTAGCTTCCTGTAAACATACGTTCAATAGTTTCTATTCCTTGTTAAAATCTAATATAAAGAATATTTGCTAAATTCTGGTCAGCCACAGATGCAAATTCCAATGTTAAGATAATAAAATATAATCAGCATGTCTCTATCAACTGGCGTTATTCCTGCCATTATTTTAGTATATGTTGTATTTTTTTGTATACTTTATGTGGATTAAAAAGATCTGAGTTTAGTGCAATGTTTGAATGTAATAAATGTAAAGCACCGAAGTGAAGGTGGCTAACAGGCTGTTGAAAACAAAAGCAAAAGCGTACATTGATATAAAATAAGATACAAACAAAACCAAGTATCGCTCTATATAATAATCGAACGATTGTGAAACACTGTGGTATTTATATAACCATTGTTTTATGTTCCAATAAAATACGAAGTAATATCTAGAAAGAAAATTGATTTCGGATTATCGTGATAAGAGGCTTTGTTTCACGCACAGGTGCTTGGGAGAAACGCAAGAACCCCTCCGTCCCGGCACCAACTCTGTATCATACGCAGAACTTTAATGTATTGATTCTACATTGTCTTACCAACCGGAGTAATGAGGTGACAGCGGTCTGGAAGACGAACGCAACATGAACGACACGCGATGAGTTGTTCAGGTTTTTCAATCAATTATATTTATGTTTGATTTTCAACTGCCTTGTATATTGTATTCTTTTGATTTGCCAATGGAGAAAAACATGCGCAGAAATATTTAAAGAAAAATTGAAAATAAAAACAATTCAGCGTACTTTATAAAAAAAACCCAGATACATACTAATCAGATTGGAATCCATAACCAGTCCGCTTTAGAGCCATTGAAGGGACACGAGCATTTTATATGAGGCATCATACAACGATTTGTTTGGACATTACATTGCAGTTTAATTATTAAGAGACATTTAGTTCCGTGAGGGCGATAATACAGCCACAAATCACCGAGAGAGATAAGAGACAAGCAATTGGTCCTGTTTGTAAACGCATCAGTCAAAAGTGACTCTTGCACATTTGTTTTTTTCGATGTATACCGCTAATTCAATCCAGTTATTCTTGAAATACTTTCATTCAAAACATCCATTTTGCCTACGAGAGCTGTTATCTCACATTGTATAAATTAATTGGACCATATTACCATTTTATCTGATACAAACTTGAAACTAGTACAGGTTATAAGTAGACAGTTCAATAACAAGCTTATCTACGAGGCAAGGATAAAATGGAAAACGTTGTCAACCGGAATTTTAAATCCATAACATATCAGATGATCAATAGCGGCGTTTTCATTATCTGCCATTTTATCAAACCTATGCAAATTAGGGCTATATCAGAAGAAATAAAAGTACACCAATAATTATTTTAACCAGGCCCTGTATCTTAATTCCTGTTTCCTTCTATTTCATGTGATTTTCATGAAATGTATTTTATAGATTATAATTTGGATAGACCGAAGCAGGCGATAAGTTTGACTTCGTTGAAGCAGATAACCTAGTGCTGCAGTTAAATATCACTGTACATGTATATCGGACCTGATATGACAGTTAATTAACGTATGACCAAGTGATGAATTTAAACCAATAAACGATCAGAAAAAATACATATTAAGCCATATAAAAATACCCAATTAACATTGTATTGGCCTTTGTTCTTTTGTTGATGCATGGGGAAATACTAAAGTTGAACTAGCGAAAGGATTGATATTTATCTGTAATCGGTGAAATTTGTAAGACATGGAATTGCAGGTATATTTATATTCAAATTTTTAATATTAGTGAAGAATTATGTTTTGAAAGATCTTCTTATAATAAATACTACATTGTACAGTCCGTCTTTGTCACAACTCGGGGGTGGTTTTTACGACATTTCCTCCCGGTTTTCCACCGTAATTAGGCAAAGGACAGTGTGAAGAGAACAATCCGTCGTCATATAACTGAAATACCTTTGAGTACGACATTAAACACCAATCAAACAAACGAACCAAACGCAGTGGCTTATATGCATCACGTGCACGTGCCGGCAACGGTGCTACCCATCTCGAGGTCAGATAAATGGTGATAGAGACAAATGTTCAGTGGTTTCGACCCCAACCTTGATTTTATATGATGAGTTCGCAGTTAATTTGTTTTAAGGGACGTTTTCGTCATATTGCGATCGTTTGTGAATCTGCAGGTACTGATGTGGGTTTAGTTTGCGTCGTCATCCCGTTGTGCCAAAGATTATACAGTTTAACGACAAAACATTTCTTGTGTCAAGTATTTCTATAAAATCAAAGTATACATTGATAATCCAAAGCTGTAAGCTGAATATCACACAATTCTTATAAACAGAGTTATTCGTGGTGATATAATGATATGCTGTTCAATGATGCCTGGCTTATTTACGAGATTTTTGGGAATACTCCGGAAAGGGAATTCATATTTCCCGAAGGAATGTACATTGTAAGTTCCAGTTTTTTGAGGACCAAGTTGGTCAGTGATGGAAAAGTTGATGATTGGACTTCATAGAACACTACATAGTCTCTGTGATCAATTTGACTAAATGTGTATTTGTTCCGTGCAGCAGTTTCATGAAAATGATTTTATTGCTGGAACAAGAATGTTAATGTGTCTACACACTATAACAAATAGATTAAATAGGAACCGAACAACTCTTGGTCTTGCAGTTAGATGACTTTCTGGTAAAAATAGATATCGGGTTGAAAGTGGTTGCTTCAAGGATAAGCGGCTGTATAGCACTTAGATTATGTAAATAGTGTATGTATTTGATATCGTATGGTTTAAGGATTTATGTCAGGGTCTTTCAACACATCTTTATGAAAACATATATTGCCCGGAAACGCTTGCTAATTGTTTATTTGATATTCATTCTATAGTAGCTATTCAATGTATTAGTTGAACTTATTTTCTTCTTAACACTTGATGACTAAAATGTACATTACTTTGTTTTTCGGCAATGTTTTACACTAATAATGCAACTCAATTTAAAAATAGAATTTTATAGGTTAATACCTCAATGAGAAGCGATTTTTAGCGAGCCTTATGTAACTTATTTTAAAATGGTGCATTATATGAATATAAGTTTGATATCTATACATTCTCATAGATTAGGAGCAAAATCTCCTTTGTCGATTTGGGTTCTAATAAACTCAGACATTAGAATTCAATCTGCATAGCATCAAATAATCAACAAACACAACATCAAGCTAAAACCCAAGATCTGGCAGCAAATATTTCCAGTTATGTAAGAAAATTCACGAAATGGGTCCCTGTTGTCCTAAAGTAAGATATTCTCACACCATTGGGGAATGAAAGTTGCACGACAGTTTGCGTTAATCGGTCGAAGTATACAAGTGAATTAGCTTGAATCGTTTGATGTCAAACTAAACGACTTCCAAGTGGTAAATGTATGATAGATCACACGGATTGTGAAACTTTCATATTGGACACAGATAAGGTGTTACTCCCCATCGACCACCATTAAACCGAGCGCTTAAGCCACGCTCGTGTAAATTCGTTCAACGTATATGCTCTAAACGATGGATAGCTAGTCTCTGATCAATTCAACAGACAAGAGCCGAGTATTACATTATAAACTAATTGAAATGTCAAAGTGCCCTCATGTAAGAAATGAGAAATCCACTGTAGTTACTGTGTTGACACAGCGAACCTTTAACTGAGCTCAGGTTATAATTCATTTTAAAATGGTTGCTTTCTTCTACAAGACTCGTATAGGTTGGCCGTGGAACTGAAATGGATATTCTATCTCATCGATTCCATGTAGAGTATATACAAAATCCAGAATGTATAATTGAAGCCAATTAGAAACACGATGACCCGACTCCAATTACATTGAGAATAAAAACAAACGTTTTCACTGAAAACCATAATCATACACGAATATACGCTGTATTGATACGTCGTCATTTTGCCGAGGGAAATACAAGAAGACAAACATAGTACGACTCTAAACGGTGTCCACTTACTGACCGAAATAAAGGAAGACAAACACAGTACGTCCCTTAACGGTGTCCACTTACTAACCGAACTAAAGGAAGACAAACACAGTACGTCACTAAACGGTGTCCACTTACTGACCGAAGTAAAGGAAGATAAACACAGTACGTCACTAAACGGTGTCCACTTACTGACCGAACTAAAGGAAGTTAAACACAGTACGTCACTAAACGGTGTCCACTTACTGATCGAACTAAAGGAAGACAAACACAGTACGTCTCTAAACAGTGTCCACATACTGACCGAACTAAAGGAAAACAAACACAGAACGTCTCTAAACGGTGTCCACTTACTGGTCGAACTAAAGGAAGACAAACACAATACGTCTCTAAACAGTGTCCACAAACTGACCGAACTAAAGGAAAACAAACACAGTACGACTCTAAACGGTGTCCACTTACTGACTGAACTAAAGGAAGACAAACACAGTACGTCACTAAACGGTGTCCACTCGCCGACCGAAATAAAGGAAAACAAACACAGTACTTGTCTAAACGGCGTTCACTAATCAACCAAAATAAATGAAGGCAAATACAGTACGTCTCTAAGCTGCGTCCATTCACCGACCGAAATGAAGGAGGTAAAAACACAGTACGTCTTTAAACGGCGTCTACTCACCGACCGAAATAAAGGAAGGCAATCACAGTACGTCTCTAAACGGCGTCCATTCAACGACCGAAATAAAGGAAGGCAAACACAGAACGTCTCTCAGCTGCTTCCATTTACCGACCTAAATACAGGGAGACAAACACAGTACGTCACTAAACGGCGTCCATTCACCGACCGAAATAAAGGAAGGCAAACACAGAACGTCTCTAAGCTGCATCCATTCACCGACCGAAATAAAAGAAGGCAAAACCAGCACGTCTCTGAGCGGCGTCCATTTAACGACCAAAATAAAGGAGGGAAACATAGTACGTCTCTAAACGGCGCCCATTCACCGACAGAAATAAAGGAATGTAAAAACAGTACGTCTCTAAACGGCGCCCTGTCACCGAGGGAAATAAACGAAGGCAAACACAGTACGTCTCTAAACGGCGTCCATTCGCCGACCGAAAGAAAGGAAGGAAAACATAGTACGCCTCCAAACGGCTCCCATGCACCGACAGAAATCAAGGAACGTAAAAACAGTACGTCTCTAAGCTGCGTCCATTCACCGACCGAAATAAAGGGAGACAAACACAGTACGTCGCTAAACGGCATCCATTCGCCGACCAAAATGAAGGGAGACAAACACAGTACGTCTCTAAACGGCGTCCACTCACCGACCGAAATGAAGGAAGGCAAACACAGAACGTCTCTAAGCTGCTTCCATTCACCGACAAGAAATAAAGGAAGGCAAAAATTGTACGTCTCTAAATGGCGTCCACTCGCCGACCGAAATAAAGGAAATAAAACCCAGTACGTCGAGAAAGAACGGATAAAATGTATTTGTACCAATAACATAATGATGATTGATTTGTTTTACAAAAAAGTGACTTTGTGTTCGGAATTGATTTAGGCAGAGAAAGTTACATGATTAAAACTATAAGAAATGTTTTAAAATATATTTAGGATATCTTCCAAACATTTTAAGTTGGCTAATACTACGGTCGAACTTCTATATGTTCGCGTTGTTCAACAGTTTGTTGAATAAGTTTGAAAACAATTCTCCAGAATAGCACACATACATTAAATTATACCGAATCGCTAAATGTATGAAACAGAATAGATGCACATAACAAATAGAATGACAAAACAACAAACATACAAACGATACCATTCTGTCACTTGGATGAACAGCAAATATAAAATCGGTACCATTCTGTCACTTGGATCAACAATAACCACACACCATACCATTATGTCAATGCGATCAACAGCAAACAGATCATGGTACCATTCTGTCACTTGGATCAACAGCAAACGTACAAACTATACCACTCTGTCACTTGGATTAACAGCAAGCAGACAAACTGTACCATTCTGTCACTTGGACCAACAGCAAACGTACACACACTATACCATCCTGTACCAACTTGTATCGATACTTGCTCTAAGTGTGATTTTTTACAAAGATGTGAAGTGTTTAATGTCAGAGTATAACTTTAAACACTTCACATCTTTGTAAAAATCACATGTCAGAGTATAACTTATGAGAAGGCGATAGCAATGTGTATGGTATAGAATATATGGAATAAATATGTCACACTCAGATGCTCAGGTACAGGTTTACATAAGCTCAAACACAAAACAGAATTAGTAAGCGATAGATATTATTTGCAGCCTAATCAAGTCTTGGTTATATAAGGCAAGGTGCCTTTTGTTTCAGCTCCTTCTTATGAATCACAAGGTTTGACACATTTACTGAATCGCAATTAAAAATATGCCAGCTGGAAAATATGCCAATTTGGTTAGCCCTTGAATGGCTTCTCTCTCATTGTGCTTGAGCTAACAGACAGATTACAATGTTTTTAGATCTATTAAATTAAATTTTATGACACCGATGTTGGAGTAATAACAATAAGTTTGTCGGTTTAAACCACCAAATAGAACTATAAATGAGAAGTGATTCATGACGTTTGACACTCGGAACACTTTAGACAAACATTGCCACGCGTTAATCACGCTGACAAAAAACTACTATTGATTTCCCAATGTTACTTTGAACCCACTGAAAGGTCTAACATGTCCGCGGAAATGTCCAAAAACAACAATTCAGAAGGATTCGACCGAACATAACATGAATCGCCGTTTTCACTAATCGATATCCCTGTCTTGGAAGCATTACAAAATCCTCAATATGTGGAGATGTTAATCATGTTCTTTGCAGATTAAATAATTATACATCTATAATTAAATTAGTTTTTTCATTTAATTTTGTGACAAATTGGTTCTCATTTATGGAGCATATTCGAACTGAAAACAGGCAAATATCATTGGGTAATTAAGTTAATTATATGGGTTTTGGTAGTTAAATATTTACTGGATTTTATGAACATTGTGTTATCCAAGCTAAGAAGATGGTTTTACCAATGGTATTTTCCTTCCGAGTTCGAATCCAGGTGGAGGCAAACAAAATCATCTTTCTCTACAATAAACATATCTATATCAGTACCAGCCTTCCTCTGATTCCTCGGATGAATTGCACCTTTAGCCAAACACATTTACCTCGCAGGTTAAGATCTCGAGTACTTTAGAAATGAGGTATTGAATTTAAGCATCAGTAATTTGATATGTTGTTTTTGTATAACCTTGGCCAAAAGGAGATAAATGCCAAAGCTCTTGGGACATCTCACCGCATTAATTCTAAAAATGCTATCATATTTTCGGTCGTTTGTTTTATTGATCTCTTGACAATTGTTTGTGTGTTAGCCAATATTGAAATGTACAAATTGTGTAAAGGTCAACATGCATGGTTCCGGATAACGTGCAATATACACAATTATTTATAAGATCATATAGGTTGGCTTTATCGATCAGCGTAACTATTCTTCTTTAAGGCTGACTCTCAGGTTCGTCCTGTTTGGAATAAAGACAATTCGAGCGCTTTCATCGTGTGTGATACTTTTCTAGTTTAGCCGAATGTTCGTAGTCCAATATCAGCTGAGATATACCTGTTAAAGGAATAATCTGGCGTATATACATATAAGAAAGCTACCCGCTGTAATAGATGAAACAGTTTATATCAGATAGAATACGCGTCACCGCCTATTGTGATGGTCTAAAGTATAACTAAGCCATTCAACTCGGCGGTAATAGATGAAGCAGTTTACATCAGAGAGAACACGCGGCACCACCTATTGTGATGGTCTAAGTATAACTTAACATCAGTAATGAACTGTGCACATTTTTGAGGACAATTTTAGCTCTATTATAATTAACCCTCGATTTGTATAACTAAGCCATTCAACTCATTTGAAAACATAATCAATGAATTTTGAACATCTTTGAAGAGTTAAGCTCTATTGTGATAAACCCTTTATTACATTTGTTTCGCTTTAATCAAGAAAGGACGAATAGTCCTAGTAGTCAATATTTTCTTGCACAAATAACAAAAAACCCAACAATGACTCCGTAGTCCTAGGGCAGCTAAAAATATACACAAGGACGTTTAACGCTTATCATATAATAAAACTACTTCCATCTGTATTCATTATACCTTTAGACCAGCACAATAGACGGTATGCATTGGTAATATCTGGCTATAATCTGTCAGATAATGTCGATATAAGGGAAGTATTTTGCACTGTTTCAGAAAGATTATCTGCAAATAGAAGTACGTTATTCACTGCTAAATGGCATGCGTTTAAGAGAGGTTTGGCGAAATTTATTTATTCTTAGAAACAAACATGCAAACACAGCAAAAAACAAATCATACACAAATACGTTGTCATATATATTGGTTGTGTCCCTGTCAGCCAAAGGTTCAGACTCGATCTCCAGTAGACATGTGCACAAACGTCCGCCAACTATATATATGAACCTTACAATAACTAATAACACAATGATGACTTAACTTAATTGATGTGTATCAGATGGTTTGGAAGACGCACAAATATGGTTTACCAAAAATACTTCGGCTAATGACATATGGGGATTTAATTGTGGGACTGGCAATCCAGATAAAACACAAAACACTTTCATTATCATCGGAAAAGAATGGATAGTCGTAAAATGAGACACTGAATGAATTTTGTCTTTATAGAAATGTGTTATAGTAGTGACAAAACCAGTAGCAAAGTGATAAACTATATGAGTTCCATTGGCACGTTGTATGGTGTTAGATTGTGTTTTAGAAATTAACTGTAGGTGGGAATATTTTTGTATTTATTTATTTGTTCGTTCATTCGTTCAGTTGCTCGTTTTGTCGTGCGTTTGTTTGTTACACTAACGTGATTAAATCCCAATCAACGTAAGATCATTGGCCAGCAAATCTAAACGAAGCCTCCATATAAACAAAATTGTGACCTTGGTTCGAGAGTTTGATTTTCGTTGTCCAAGATGTCTAAAGTTGTTATGTCTTATTTGTTATAGAAGACCCTTCGGGGGAAACTGACGACATGTGTTCAGAATAGTCCCAATTGGTAAATGAGTTACACTGAACTGATGTATTCAACTCGACAACATTGCTCGGAAATTGTCTGTTATTCTATGGTATACTCCGTAGGGAAGTAGGTATGTGCTGTTGGCCAGATTCGGAATGTGACAGGATCAAACTTAATCTAAAAACAAATGCAAAATGTCAAAAGAGACACAAATTTACAAATTAAGGCTACAGGGCTTTAATATTTTATTAACATCACTATCTGAATCAAATCAGAAAACTGATGTTTTGAATCATACGGTTAGGGTGAGAATAGAATTATGGCTGGATATTCTTACGGCTCTGGCGTTCTCCCAGCTAAGAGGCAACATGATCTGATTGTGTTAGCGGGCGGTTGGAGGGAGCTTACTGTTGACCTGATTCTCTCAGAGCTAAACCGATCTGTTTTTGATGTTTTGGGGGTGATGTGAGTGTCGTATCGCCAGTGACAATGTGGTGGTTCCCTTGACGCATTGGTTTTACAAGTTTTCATATGATTGACATTTTTGAAAAAGAATTAATTGTGATGTGTGCATCATGTGGTACGTGATATCTAGTTAACATTTTCTTCAATTCAAATCCCCCCTTGCCTCTCCCCCTCCCCTCTTGCCTCTCCCCCTCCCCTCTATGCCAAATTACGTAACTAAAGACGTTTACATAAAGGATTATCGCAACATTTTAAAGAAATGATAAATCTCAACGTTGTGGAAAGGCTAATACCTTCAATAGTATTGTCGCCTGAAAGATAACTTACCCACGATTTCCCCCTAGGATTAACATACATTTTAACTTGATTGCACCCAGTCTGTTTTGGGAATACATAAACTCGGTCAAGTCAAGATCAATTACTGTATCGGTGCTTTAGCAGAGTTGTCAACTCACTGGAGATGTGTATTCATTTATTTACATGCAAAAGACTGAAAATCGATTGCAGTGATTTAACAATTTCTTCTTTACCATTTTGAAAGGGAATAACTTACCTTTATATCACAATTGTGGCAATTGTCGTGTCTTGTTGAAGCCGACGAGAAAAAAGAAGCCTGTGTAGCTAGATTATATATACACAGTAGCTTCGAAAAATTTGAAGGTTGGTTGGCTTTGTAGGACAGCTAAAATCTATTTAATGTACCATGATTCATTAAATAACGTCGAAAATGGCAACAACAACAGTTTGTCAATAAACAGTTTCTATAACACAATATAGTTGTCGGTTTGACAAACGGTTCTTGTGAATACATTGAGTGAATATAAATTGAATATAGTGAATGTTTATATGGAGTAACAACGATGTACCCTGTTAATGGTTTAATAAATCGAAACTGAGCACAAAGTATATAGTCACGTTTCGGAGACTAGTTTTCGATCTGTTTGTGTTTGTGATAAAAAAAATCTAATAAACAAATCGTCTCTGCACGACAATTCAGCTGCCAACACGCTTGTTATTACGCTACTTTATCAAAACTCTACTCAAATACGTCGGGATTTGTTTCACTGGCCACAAATACATGGCTGGAGGGTTCACTGTTGGAGTTTCGTTTATGACGTATACTATTTTATTGTTTGCTATTACGGTTAGCCGAAGGAATATCGAAGGGAGTAAACAGTCCCATTCTGACCTAACCATGATCACAGCTGATCGGGGGATTTATATTTGATATATATATAACAAATAGACTCTCTAAATGGTGGAATAATCGACACTTCACGTTTTGTGGGTTTTTATTTCAACCATTCACTCGAGTAACATTTGTGGTAATCAAACTTCGCTGTGTAATATCTATCTTATATTGTAAATAAGAATAGGTATATGCAATTAGCCAAAATAAACAGTTGTATATCCACAAAAATTTATATTGTAACATTCGTCAGGAGTGGCCGGGTAAATAAAGTTTTATTTCATCATAAATCAACCCATGTATTAAATTTATCAGTTCTGACACCATTGGTTAAAATCATAATTTAACTGGTTAAAGGACCTCAGCTTAAGGTAAATATTTCCATCTAATTGTTTAAGATTTTATTTGCCCAACCAATAGTCTAAAAAACAAGGATACGATAATAGCATCATTTGAACCGCTGCTAAATGTCACTTTGACTGCGATGCATTCATTGGGGAACCATACATTATGAAATACATGTAGAGAACCAAATAATTATCTCTTTCTGTTTGAGTCTCCAATGACGGCTTCCAATTGCTCAGTTCTTGTGATTTCCTGATTTCAGAGATGAATAAAGATTCCGATTGAGATAAACCTATGGTCATTATCATTTCAATTCAGATTTTCTCCCGTGAACCGAGACTACAGATTAGCGCATCCAATAAGGAATTTGTAAGAAGATGATCATTTTCCAAATTGAAGTCTTTTGTACCATAGCTGTTTAATATAATTCGATATTTTGTTACGATTACTGTGTGAAATTAAAACGTCGTTACATTTTCAGGCTATTTGATCCAAACGCATTTACTGATAGGCGTGTACATGTCTGTTTGTCGAAATATGTTCACTTCACTCGAGTTGATTTATTTGATTCGAAGTAACGTCATATCCTTGATAAGAAGGCAAGTCAATGTCATCAGTTGTAATTATTGCGTAAAAGCTGCATGCATTATCCGAAACTCAAAAGTATTTGCCGGTGTCTATATTTTTGATATTTTACAATGTTTATATAAGAATAAAATACTTCCCTACTTATTAAGTAATTAAAGTTAAGTAATGCATCTATCATTATTTCCAATTACTTATGGAAGTGTTCATTTCTTTGGACAGCTACATTACCACAGGTTGTTACTATGGAAAGCAATTAAGATTATCCATCTTTTGTGTTACATCATAATGTCTTCTTCAGAATGGATGGCAATTAGGTGGCTCGGCTCTCTAATCACAGAGTATATAGCTTGAACTTATATCTAAAGACAAATATATAAAACTAGGCAGTTTGTAATATATGTAATAAAAGAAGAGATGGGCGACAAGAAATCTTTCTTTGGTGAATCATATTGAAAATTCAAATTTGACTGGCTGCTTGCGTATAAAATTCTAACACCCATCTACGATATTTTAATGCCTCTGTGTATTAATGATGCAGAGCTATCGGTACCTGGTTGAAATTTTTTTTTTTTACAAGTCCTGTTTCAGATATGTTCACCCATTTACTACTCGATTACACAAAAAACGTCACAATTCAGGTTATGCTGTCATTATACCGCTATACATCTATAAACGGCCAGACCCAGAGTTTCAACCAAGATAAACAATATTATCTATGTTTGTCCGGATACGAAACCGTAAAAGCTTTTAAAAATGCTAACAGCCAATATATGTTCCCGGTGAAGGCAAGCTCTCTTTCTTTTTTTTCAATATATGTGGGTTATTATTGTCGAGAAGTTACGACTATCTTGTATCGGTGCAGTCGTATGAAAACTGGATGAAAATGTCAGTACCAGCAACATTTCAGACAAAACGTTGCACATTTTGCTGAAATTTAATGATTTTAAATGAATTTGAAAAACCCATAAAAGCACATAAGATGGGAAGGAATTCATCATTTTCAATATCGAACATCTTACAATATCAGTTTGGTTTCTCCTGACATCCATATTTGAAATAATCTAAGCCTCTATATTACTGGGTGTTTCTGATGTTAGATTTTAAATTGTTTAAGCGTAATTTATTGTGCTCACTTATCGTTCAGCAGTATTCTGTTTCGACTTCAGCAATAATTACTGCTCATTTGAGATAGAATTCCAGATACGTATTTGTGAAAGCGAGGTGAAAATTTAATGGTTAAATGTTATCCGTGCGACGAACAAGTGTGTCCTTATTACGATACGGAAGATAGTATTATCTTTATGTATATAGGCTTTCTAGTCCTACTTAAAACAGAGCCCATCTGTGCAACTCCGGTGCGAAGCACATACCTAGCTCATCATTCTGTATTATCTATAGAGGCCTGGGTTATCAGAGAATATAGCTCCGAAAAGATTCGATGAAGTAACGTATTATGGATTTCTACGTTTATTTGAACTGCTTATCTGGTTAGTTCGTGGAAATCAGTTTTGGAACAAATGCCTAGTCAACCAATCTATTTTAAATATCAAAGCCCTAAAGGAATTTAATAAATCGGCACCTCACCAACGAGCAATTTTAACCAGCGCACTATGTGATTAAGACCAATATTTTCACACTTTTTCTGATGTAACGACGAATTGTAATCAAATTTATGATTAAGCCATAACTTTTGTAGTAGTTATCGTTTGAATCACACGCAGGTACAAATTCAATCTCCCTTTATTATTTTTGTGCTGTCCATATTAAATTATTTCCTGTGCAGAAAACAAGATTTCTGGCATTCGTTCAAATATAATTTTGCCGTGATCAGTTAAATTTCCATACATGTACTTTATCGTACTAGTTTAACAGTTTAGGAGAAAGAATTTATCCATGAATGCAATGTTTATTCATTTATTGTCTTAGTTTCCTTTCAAAAATTCTAAAAATAGTTCACCATAATGGCGTCATAGATGCTAGCTCCCATATCCTGCTATCAAATCGCTATCTCAAGGAACAATAGATCTGTCCATCTCATTCCCGAAGATCCCAATCAAATCCGACCCA
>JAQQZZ010103490.1:0-16177 GCA_030265115.1 Mopalia vespertina
GTGAAGCTATAAGAAGCTTCACGAAGCTGATCTGTTTGTGATGTCTTTGTATTGTATTTTTAGGTATTCCATCCTTGTATTTGCTTTTTGCCACAGGAATCAAAGGTGGCTTCCAACACCAATTTAGCTGTTCAGCAGTTATATGTGTGAAACGTTAAACCCCAGTTAAACAAACAGTAGTAGCAATAGGTTAGCAGTAAAATGAAACTATTCGGCTAAGTTGTAGGGCCCTATAAGAGCCGTCGTGTTATATCCAAACGACTTTAGGAGTTATTTACGTTGAACCATGTCACACATAAATAGCAAACAGCATATATTTTTTTTATCTCTGACATTGTTCATTATCTCCGCGAATTATACATGCATCTATAAAAGTTATTTATGTTGACAAACATATATTTTGTTGTAAACATATACAATAACCGATAATTCTTTATATCAGGCAGCTCAAGTTATCGGTGAATATCACTGAAAAGGCCGAAATTGTTTCTTTTCAAAATATATATTTTCTATGATTTATTTTCTCAGTGTTTAATTACCAGGCATGTTACAAGATAATATATACGGTTGTTTGGTTGTGCGGCAAGTGCGACATGCGTGTCATGTTGTAGTGTACTTTAAGGATCTGGCCAATAAGAAGGCACACAGCGGTCAGCTGAATTCATTCGTGCGACGTCAGAGAGGGAAAGGCTGATAATCTAATATACATATCACATATACAAAAAGAGGAATAAGACAAGTTGTTTTTCTTAAGAAGCAAGGCTTAGCTAATTGATTTATTGGTGTTCTGTTCCGTTCTTAAGGGCATTTCACTTGTACGATGGCGGTGTAGTTGCATAGATTGAACAGCAATCTATGCTATGTTGAAAAATTAATGTTCCTCCATAGGTGACAGCATTTATTTACTTCAATTATACTTCCCTTGGCCGGAGACCTGCTAATTTAGGTATAGGGGTAGATATGTAACGATTTTTCTAATAATACACTGAACTTTTGTCCTTTGAAAACATTCGGGATATTAGTTTTTATTCAACTGTCAAAAAATCTAATTTAATTTAATTAAACCAGTTAATCCCTTCTTGCTATGTACTGATTTTGTAAATCTGTTTATCTATTTGTGGGGCACAAGGGAAAAGCAAAGTTATGGTGATTCTAACCATCTGTATGTTTGTCTATTTTTGAATGGGGTTTAACGTCGTACTCAAGGGTATTTCACTTATATGACGATGGGTTGTCCGCTTCTCAAACTGCCTTAATTAAATGCGAGGAAAAATCGGAAATATCCCTAGCCACGCGGGAGTTTCGTCGTGTATCTCCCTCATATACACTCTTAGAAATAGTGGTTTTTTGAGTTTTCTTTAGAAAAGAAGAAGGTTTTATAAGGAACCATTACGACAGAAATGGCATAAAAAGAAAGGGAGAAATACTTGGATCAAATGCTGTGAGGGTTCCTTACAAAACTAAAAAGGATTCTACCAGAGCCATGACTGAAGAGCCTTTAAGGGTTCCATTAGAACCATATTTTTCTAAGTGTATCTGATGTTGACGGACCGACTCGAAAGCCATAAGAGAACTAGGGCAAGAGGAATCTGCTTTCAATCGCCCGCAAATTAAATCGACAATGTTCTTTTTTGTCTTTTATCATTATCAGTGTTGCGATATCCCAACTATGAGTCATGAAGACTGTTAATATAGTTGTGGGCGGCTTGACTGAACTTGGTTTTGCCCCGATGCTTTCAGTTATCGATAAGGAGCAACACTAGGGCTCCCTTTTAGTTACGTTTTTGTTCTGCGTTCTGTAATTGTCCTGTCTTGCCATTGTTTGTTTTCTTAGCGGACACGCAGTATAAGTGAAATAACCTGAAGTACGGTGTAAAACTCCGATCAAACGACTGCCGAGGGTACTCAGTACGCCTGAGAAGTCACTAGCATCTATTTAACTCATTAAGATTGTTACTATTGCCGCAGGTGCGTATAGATTCCCCATACCTGGACATACTGTTAATGACTTCATTATATATATTTTGAATTGATTATATATACATATATTCATATTTGCATATCTTTTTTACATGTATTAATTCATTTATTTAACAGGTAACCTATTGTACTTGTTCTTTTTAAAAGCGTTTCAACGGTTTTCATAAACTATACGGAGTTCAATTTATCGTCCAAGTTTAAATAGAGGACGGCATAACTAATAAGAGCTTTTCAATTTAAACAGGTACATTCAGTCTTAATGTATGCATATATTCATAATTAAAATATAGAGGATGTATTAAACTGGTTGCCTTAATTTTGCTCAATGTGTTGGACAGGTATTGGTCTATATAGTGTATATTACAATAGTTGTATTGTCATGTAGTTAGTTCAGACATGCGTATTCGGCTTCAAGGGACGTAAATCTTTCTTTGCCTCTTTATATTGTTCTTTGACTCTTTAGAATTTGGATGTAAGGTTACGAACGGTTATTTGATTGGTGTTTAATGCCATTCTTAAGGGTATTTCGCTAATATGACGGCAGTGTATTTCTAAAGAGTTAATAATAACACAACCATATTGTGAAGTGTTTATATATACAAATTCTCTGTTAGAAAAATTAATGTTCCTCCAAAATGTACAGCATAAATATACTCTAATTATATTTCCCTAAGACAGCGGGCAGGGCACGAACGGACTTGATAGAGATAACAATCATGTTTTGTCTCCTACAAAAGACCAAGTCAGACTGACCTCCTTCAAAGTTATTTAAATGTTGTAAGCCGCACATCTATCAACTAGATGTATATGTATGTGTAATCGATGATGCGGCGTATCGGCAAATGCGTGTGCGCTTTGATTTATTTTTTCTTGTGCTCACCGAACACCTCCAAATACAAAGGCGATTTATAAGTGAAATTTTCAGTAGCACCTCTTAAGATAACTCACCGAACCGTGCGCACAATATGGATCACTGATAAACTAGCACAAGTTTATGTAATATTCGGTTACTGAATGGCGATCAGGATGTATTGCTGCTGAATGGTGACCGTTATTAACGATGAATTGTCAACGCACTTACTTATCTCAATATATTTGATGGAAAGTCATTTAGCGCTGATTGTTTTGGGGTTTTCAATCTTATTATTTTTTAATGGCGACTTATATATATGGAGAATTTCCATTAAATCGATGATCATCGACATTTGCTTGTAAAAAGACAATTAAGTCAACGATGACTGACATGTACTGTGGAATAGAACATTAAGTGAATTTTGACCGAATTTATTGCTGAAAAATCTGGTGACCGACATTTAAATCTTCAAGGCCAACGAAGAGAAAATTGTACTGTGTTTACTGCCTAAGGGATAGCCACATTTTAATCGCTAATACTGAATTACCCTTTTAACAGAAATCGTTTCTACAAATAGTAAGAAAACGTAAGAAAGCAACTTTAATTCTTTTCTTAATACGACTGCCGTTCTGGGGCCGGTTGCTCGAAGCGCTATTAAATTTAATCAGCTATTAGATGACGACACGTCATGTTGAAGGTCTATCTCTAACCCGGTATAAGCGATTTAATCTGGTGTTAGCAGCTATTCGCTCATTATTTAATGAACTCCTAATTTCAAAATCAATATTAACCAGCATCTTAACGAGTTCTCAGAGCACGGGAGGTATATCAATTTTCCATCTGAGTAAAACACTTCACATTTTATGGTTGTGTTAGTGTGGCAATTACTGTTAAATACATCACTGTCATATAAGTGAAATACCCTTGGGCACGGCGTTAAACACCAATCAATCAATCAATCAATAATAACTAATGGGCCTTTATACGTTATATTGCCCATTACAGATTCTGTTGGTGATCTGATCTTTGGATAAACTTTTGTAATTAATGATTGATACATTCACTTAACAATTTTATTAATTTCTTTTAAGTTTTATAGGTTAACGAATTTGTTTATTCACACGTGTATTCATTAATCCATAATGGCGCTAATGATCAAAAGATAAGCCTATTATTTTAATTATTACGCAGACATATATCAAAGTACTGTTTACATCGTCTACATTCTTGAACAAAGTATAATGTGATTAACTATTGTTATCTAAAATATCTGTCTGGCACACGCTCTAGTGCTATCCTCCAGCCAAATATGACCCACAAGTCTTCAGATGTGAAGGCATGTAACTGCCACGGGAATAACCTATGTCACAATGACAAATTGTTTCGTTTACCTTTGATCTGTGACGCCCTTTATTTACTGGTAAAAATAATTATAAGTTAAGTCAGTGTCCCAATTATATGGTCCTGTCTTCTTCGCGAAGTTTGTAATGGGGCAGTGAAATATATTATAGGAACACTATGCATCATATGGTTGAAATGATAAAATGGCGTTTACAGACAAAAAGAATTAAGGTGCACTATTGGCTTTATTATCATTTATTCTAGGCAAAATATCACGTGACGTTCAAGATAACTTGTTGGCTGACTACCTGCACATGACAAGTAACACGAGAAAGTGTGTTAGAAGCCAATCGTGCACCTATAACTCAAACAAATAAATAAATTCATGTTTGAGACGAATTTGTTTTTTTGTTTTTTTTTTGCCTATAGTGTTAAAGTTATATTTGACACTCAGCTGTGAAAGTTCTGAGACCTCCGATAAATATGCTGTCATTCCTTCCAGCCCATTAAACAGGTCATCCTTAAATTAGAAAAGAAATGGAAAACAATGGGGCATAGTGTTTCGCCTTGTATGATGCCAGCTATGTGGTGATATTTTCCTTGATTATGCTAAAGAATACTGACCCGTTTACTTGAGATGATGTAAGTAAGTTAACACAAACTTCACCGTGTTAGTACAAAAAGGTTATTTTACCTGATATAAGGTAACACTGAATGGTTAAAACGAATCCATGAATATGGTAATTTTATCTCCCCAGCTGCACCGAGAAGCGTCAGTGCAAGGTATTTACTTTTTAGAACAAAGGTTTTAAGGAAAACATTCAATCATAAAGTGTAGGAAGTATAAGGTGGGTTGGAATGGCAAAAACAAACAGGGGTTTAGCCCATTCTTTGTCAATGTTACAGCAACATTTATCATATAAGTTAATCGTTTGTTTGTCTGTTGTTGTTGTGGTGTTTTGTTTTTTTAAGAAGAGAATTTCTGGGTCAAGTAATTTCGAGTCACGAAAGAAATTTGATAAGTTGAAGCGGATATGTTAGACAGCGATCTAACGTATGGTCTTTATATAACTGCTTTTAACTGCAGCATGTGTTGAAGGTTTGTGATCAAGCATTCATTGCAGCTCATTAAATAGAACAGAATTTTATTGAAAAGAATGGATCAAAGCATTTCGCCTTGCAGGATGCATTACCGCGAGGCCGTACCTTCATTTTCTAACCATGCGGAATATAAGCGATGAAAATAACTAATGAATATTGTATATTTAAAGCAATAAAAAAGCAGAGTAGGCCATATAAGTGAAACAAATGATAATTTAATATTAAACAATGATGGTGCTGCAAAATTGTTTGTCTTTGCTAAAGAATATATAATGCACGTAATCAGTACATGGCTTTCAGGGATGTCTAAAAATGTTATAATCAATTGATTTGTGTACGAAACTATTCGACAACTTACCTTCTGGTAAATTCTTTGTGCTTCTGGGAAACGAAACTTCGTTCAAGTCAACTGTGTCTATGCTCGACAACAATGTCGAGAAAACTGAAGCAATAGCAAAAATATAAATCCCAGCCGAAACAGCTTAATTGCTAATCAAAAAAGACCACGCCCCTTGACAGGTGAAAAAAGAAAAGCGGACAATCGTCAGCCAGTCGTTGTGGATCAGATCTTAGAAGTCTTAAAATAGCTGGCCATTAGAAGTTAATGCATTCGGAATAAAAATAAAAGGGCTACTCACGATTTGATAAATATTCAACACGACTGAATTAGATGAAATACAGTGAATTGACAACAGCGCATGCGCCTGATCTGTCCCCTTTTTGGACACTAGTTAAATTGGTATAGAGCGAGGCTAGAGACTCAGCCAAGTCTGTCGGGATATCAGGATCTACTGGTGAGTTGCCTTATCAAAACATTTATACTATTACTTTAACTTCGTCTGAATAACTTGAGAAAGATTCAATTGGAGTTAATGTCAACGGGACAGTACTTGAACTGACGGTTTTATTTCGCAGAAGGCCCCGTCGGTCAATAAATTATTCGCTAGTCTTTTATAGAATTGGATAAAAATATGTATCGTAAATTAATCAAAGTTTTAAACAAATAAAACACACAAATACAAGTAATAAATCTTTTTGATCGTATTTCACCACTTTAAAAGTTTTTAATCAAACACCATAAGTGACCGAATAAATAATGTCTGACATTTAAGGACAGATTAAGTGCAAATAGTTAGCTTACTATGAGAAATATTTTTTCTTTATTTTTTATTAATTTTTTTTTCTGTTTTCGATATTTCTCATTCATGTTCCATGTTTTAATTGATTAATTTATCGCGACACTTTGGGCAACTATTTTTATCGTTTATTCTCATTTTTAACGTTGACAAAACTTATATCACACAGCATATTATATCCAAATTACACCTTTAACCATTGTGGAAAGAAAGCAATAACTTGTGATATAAACAAAGTTATATTGGTTAACGCGCTGCCTTCATTTATTAAAATGTACAGGTCTATTTAAGATATAGCTGTCTATTTACCCTTAGCCGAATATATAGACAGAGGTGTGTCAATGCATTACAACTTATAGAGGATAATAAATCCAATATGTTTTCATTTGAAGCAATGTGGTAGATGGGATTGATGTCCGTATTATTCATTTTGGTGTTAATTTGCTTGATATGTATATCATTACAATAAATTCGTGTATCGTTTTACTTATACAGTCTTACAATCGACATGCTATCGACGAAAATAAAGTAGTCTAATTACCTCGAATGAATTAATGATATATGTATACTTTACATCATCTTCCCGAGGCAAGGTGGAAAAGAAGATCGTAGCATTAAGCCTCTCTTCCTTCCTTACCTTGCCTCCATAGGCGATAAAACCTGAGTTAGCTAGAGTTTACAGCAGCTACTTTCGGATGACCTCTCTTTACTCTACCCAATCAGATTGGGGCTTTCTTAGAATAAGAAAGAGGCGGTCTAAACACAGGATGACAAGTAGGCTATACATGTAATATACATGCACGATCTTAGTCCCATTAACGAGTCCTGACATCATCACAGATATGTTAATTGGCAGTGACGCCACGTTTGTTTGTTGTTTAGACTTTGACGTGTAAACGACTTTTTGATTGGTTGCTTGTTTCTACCATAGTCGAATTAAATTTTTGCCAGGTTTTCCCTTCGTATTACAGCAAGTGATAATAATGTGGAAGACGATGTGCATACGCGTATAGCATTCTTAAACTCCCGGCTGTAAACAAAATTCTACCTGTAAATACGATAATGGTAGAAGGACTGAGTATTATCTGTAACACGAGTTGTAACCCACTTTTCAAAAAATATGTTAAACTGAGATGACGTCAACGTTTTGCGTTGTTTTGTATGCATTGATATCATGTTTGGTGCTTCCGAAATTCTAGAGGCTTTACATTATATGCATTACATTGTGAGTGCGCGTAAGTCTTTCGTATAGGAGACTGTGACAACCTGTTTCTATAAGAGGTGATGCGTTCTTGATTCACAGCCGCAAATCATAAGTGCAAAGTTACCACTGACCCTTTGAATCATTATGTTGCTGTTCATGTCAGCTCGCAGTAGCAAATAAGTGACATAAACAAAATGATGCTAGTGTTAAGAGGAGTAACAGATGAACTATGGCCCGTTCTACAAAGCGATCTTAGCCTAACCTGATCTTAATTGTCATGGCGACCAGTGTTGAAGGTATTGTGTCGTCATGGTAATTAAGATCAACTTCAGCTAAGATCGCTTTGTGGAACGGTCCCTATATATTCTACCTTAAATGATGTCGCCACTTAAAATTATGGTTGTTTTAGAGTGGTTGTTTGGTATTAACTTCACCACAGCCACGCCCCCTTCAGCAGAAAGTGGCGCACCACTCGATCAAAAAGAAGCAAAATGTCATTTCTTTGTCGTTCAGGGGCCCCTTTCCCAAAGCCATCTAAGCTTTCGCAAAACATAATTACCATGACGACCAACACTGAAGACATTGTGTTGCCATGGCGACATTACAACAACCATCACTTTGCGAATCGGTCCCATGAATCGAACTAGCCTTTCGTAGCATTTCCTTTATTACGTCACCTCCAACTGAGACAGGAGAAGATTAATGGTGATTCTGGCTACAGCGTCATTTCTAATGTCCTCAAAACAGATAAATACGCTTCTGATTTTTGTATGACTGCATGGGGTTAAACGTCTTACTCAAAGGTATTTCACTCATATATTGTCCACTTCTTACGCCGCCCTACTTAAATACGGTGGAAAATCGAGAAAAACCTTGCAAAACCCACCCCTGCGATTGCCGAAGCCCATACACGGATCGACAGAGAAACTCGTATCTGTGAACAATGCAACGAAGGCGGATCAGTAAGCCGATGTGCTAACCAAAAAACAACGCCGGTGGGAAGTTAAAGTTTGGTATAAGAATACATAGCTATAACTGGTTTTAGAGGCATTTATAACCTAAAACAATTAAATTACAAATTAAGTTGAATTTTCAACTTTAGGTATAGTGAAGAAGTTGAGAAAGTTGAGCTAGACAATCTGAACAACTCAACAAATGCAGAAGTCTTGTTATACCATGTCGCCAGCAGGCATAGAGGCCAGCATCATGCTTTAACAGGAGATCTCAGGGATTAAGGCAAGAAGGCTTATCAGTTAACACCATAACACAAATAATCAGCTAAGGTGCATTCTAATCAATCAGCCATTATTCTGTATCATTTTTAGCCTCGGGCGGCTCGTCGTTTACCTTACTCCAGCCCCGGCCGCGTTCCGTTCTGCATGGCTGAGTTCGTGAGTTCTTTTATCCGGTTCAGCACACAAAATAATTGTACTGGTTCTCCAACAGCCCAGACTGGATTGTTTGTTTGTTTGTATGATTGGGGTTTAACGTCGTACTCAAGGGTATGTAATATATCACGACGAATTGTATTATATGATGGTGTGTCTTAATCACATCATTCACGTGCCTGATGTCGACAAACGGGCTCGAACCCGTGAACGATACATTGGAGAAGGGTCAATGGACTGACACGTTAACCACTAAATCACAGCCCCCAAGCTGGAATTTACTGGATGTTCGAATAACACCCAATGTTAGTTGGATCTAAACGGAGTGTATGGTACTTTCATATCTTACTGGTTCAATAATAACATTTATGGTACTGTCAACACAATGTATATCTTTAAATTATACAACTTCATCAATACAAATTTTTAAGAAAAAAAAAGAAATAACCGAATTCCATTGGTTTATTGAAAGACGGGGATGTAGTTTAACAGCAACCTAAACTAGCCACACTAAACAATCGTTAAATCTTAAGTGTTTGCTTTGTTGGATAATTAATATTCCTTCATTGGTAACGTTCATCCGCTTCATGCGCATGTGCTAAACCGTGTATATTCAACTCACTACACATGTTCTCACATTTCCACATACAATTTCAGTTTGGCAGGATATAGCGTGAAACATGAACAAATGTGTCCTTTTGTCAAAGCTAATTTATATGTAATACATAGCCAGGTATAACCCAATGGATATAACTGATGGACGAGTGATAAAAACCCATGTCACACTGTCCCCGACACCTGTTCCCAGGTACAAGCTCAGCTGTACCGTGTGTCCCTCCGTTGGTTCATTTTAAAGTATAATATGTAATTATCTGATATAGCCGGGAGTATGTAAATTAGGCACTTTATCAACCACGTATAGACTATTAGTTATACCACGCGCTATCAAATCGACATGACATAACCACATATCCTTCTGCAAGTGTTAATAATAGACCTACATGTTATATTCATTTGTGCTGATTTAATAACACATAAATTTACTGCTGGCGATTCGGGGCCTTAGTGTGTGGCTTGTGGGTTCGATTCCACGACGGGTTTCAACCTGCACAATTCTTTAACTGGAATCTTTTCAAACCAAGCAAATGCTATCCCAAAATAACGAAATAGGCCTACTATTGATGAGCCAACGTTTAAAGAGGTTTCGTATCTATGTGAGTCAACGAGTTTTTAAATAAAGACTATCTATCTATCACTCTAACTATTTTTGCGCGGGTGGTTGGAGGGAGCTTCATGTTGCCCTGGTGCTCTCAGAGCTAAAGGGGAACTTCAACACGATCTGTTTTGTGGTGTCTGTATTGTGTCCTTTTATTGTCCTGTATTTGTCTCGTCTTGTCTTTGTTTGTTGTCGAGGGTGGTTCCCATCACCAATTGGGCTGGCACGTCGTCATATAAGTGAAACACCCAATCAAACAAACTTTTTGGGGCATTTTTTTTTCCTTCTGTGCCTAGGTACCTGTTTCACAAAGCGAGCTTAGCTTACCTTAGACGTAAATACCATGACGACCAATGTTGAAGACATAGTGTTTCCATGACAGTTACGTTAAACGTAAGCTAAGATGGCTCTGTGAAACGAGTCCCTGGGGCAAGGGGTAAGCGAAGGCCGATGTGGTTGGGTTTTTTTTTTTTTGGTCTGTGTGTGTACGCTGCGGATGGTTTCTTTTTACAGTATTTGTAATCTTGACGTAAAGCCTCACCATTTCAGATGTGTGTACAATGTGTTTCACATCTTTTTATCGACAATCACCTTGCTCCGTTGAAATCGTAGGCTACATAATCTACTTTTCAAAAAGACAAACGCTGTGTGGAATTTGGCAATACATCTTACGATTTTGCACATGTTTAATTGTGAATCAGTCAAATTTTTTAACTTTTACGATCATTACCTTGGGTCAACAGTACAACAACAACAACAACAACTAAAATATACCGACAAAAGTCTGCTCTACCGTTTCCGGCCAAAGGTAGGCCTAAGCGGGCCTTTCCGCTTGATCTAGGTATGGGGTTTGACGGAAATATACTCGTCTCTTTTCGAGAGATATTATAGATATGAGAAATTTTGAGACACAGCCTTTTCACAACATTGAGTCATGATATCCTCCGCAATCACAATTCATGGAGTACAAATATTAGAAACAAGTTTTTTAAAAAATCCCAAGAATGAAAATAAAATGAATAGTAACTGACCTATTTTTAAAACTGGTATAACATTTGTTATCATCTGAGATTTAAGAGCAAAAAGAACAAAGGTCTGAAAAAAAATCGTGTTTAAATGCCCTATTGTGCTCAGGAGTATTTCTAATGAATATATATGTGTATCCACGTGTTCAGATAGAGTAAATGAGTTTGCCCTAAGCGCATATAGGTCCGCTGGTATATATGGGTTTATGGAATTAATATGCATGCATTGGGTTTATTAGTCATTTAGTATACTAGAAAGCCTACAATAATTTTAAGTGTCACTAAATAGGGGAAATTTAACTATAATAAGATAGAACGACACGAACACATAAAATATACAGAAATAGGCCTCACTTCACTCTATTTTCAAAGATAGTAGATCATTTCATTAAAATGTGGCTTGAAAATAACACCTTTATACGTATATCCATATAATTTAAATAATGCATTTTTTTTTACTGATTTTTACTTGCTTGTATATTCATGGACTTTCAGCTATTTGAAAATTTATAAAGTGTTTTAAGGAATAAATTACCATCATCATTGTTATTTAAGGCTGACATGTATGTATGGGTGGTAAATACAACGATACTTGTCTCAAAAGCTCAAACTAGTTTTGCTCAGTAGTGGGGTGGGTAGGTAACTTTTGGATGCTTCTCTGTAAACATATAACCTTTCTTGGACTATGATGCCACTGGCTTATGGTTAATTCAAATATTTACGTCTGAACTTGCTTCTATAAAAATTCAACATTTACAAACAAATATTCCTCTGATTTGGAAATAGATCACAGGTCTTAACCTGTTTCTAGAAATAGAACCACCTCAGGCGCATTATTCTATGTTAACTTGTGGGTGGTCAATGAATTTTTCTTTGTTTGTTTCTCGCTCTTTAATATTCCACTTAGCTTTTGGTGGCTCACAGTTCTAAACTTGGGTCTAAAATAAAGCTAGCTCAGTCCACGGTTGAAGTAATTTATGGTTGTTTCCAAATCGAGACTTGTTTCTTAATCAAATCAAATTGATTTTAGTTGAATGCCACAAGTCGAAAGCGAGCCGATTGAAAAAGGTCGAGTTATGTTTCTTTCAACTTGTCGAAAGGCATCTGAATTGAGGAGTTACTTCCCTTTGTTTATTTACTTTCCTTTGTGTCATCATGACGGGTAAAAAGCCCTCGGAGCCGTACAGCTTTATGGCAACTGAAAGTTGTATCCAGTTTCATGTAGGCCAAGAAAATCTATGGAATATAAAACACATTAAATCTATTGCCGAACCAACACTGAGCTTTTTTTCTCTGCAAACTTTTAGTGGTGTGTTTGCATGACGCTGTAGATTTATAGGGGCCGGTTGGTCGAAGCGCTATTAAATTTCATCCGCTATTAGATGACGTCTTGCTATACTGAAGGTCTATCTGTAACCCGGTTTTAGAGATTTAATCTGGTGTAAGCGGCTAATCGTCTTTCGAGCAACTGGCCCTAACCAATAAGGCAGGCCTAAGTTGCGTTTCTTCGTCCATTTTGACTATTCGTAATCATGGCAACAACGCTTTGTTATTTTACAAATATATTCTCACGTGAATTGGATCGTACTTAATTCCAAGAGCCCAACTTCTGCCTATACCACGAGTTTATAGTAGAAATCGTACTGTGTGAACGCGGCTTAACCTACAACGCTAAAAGAAAAACAGCATTCAGTCGAAAATGGCCGTCAAATAAATCAGCGGTTATATGTATAGTAATGATTCTGTGTCGTGCTTAATTGCTATGTGGTCGCACGGCACGTAGACCGGTCTCATTAGAGTGTCAAACATCAATTAATGCGTTAAAAGATAATATACAAGAATAGACCAGAATATTGGTAGTTTATCGAAAACATGAGATGATTCATCGGTGTAAATTAATCGACATCCCTGTGCCAAAGGGATTAATGTTTAGAGATATATATGAATGTCTTACCTATAAATTGTCTGATTTTGTTCTGATCTCTCTTATCCATGTATACGATGTTACATAGTCCAGGCGCACTCGTTTAATTACTGTTATGCCTATATACGATATACATATCGCCACAAAATAAAATGTTGTTTTGGCGAAGAGCTCTGACCATCAGCGTGATACAACAGGTTATAGGCACAATACATATTATGTCATATTTTTATTATATACACCCTCTACATACAAAGAGCAAAATATGTAATATATACCTTATGTCAGTTTATTAATATACTATTTATAGTATGTGTGTCTACATACTACGTTAATATCATAACCATGTTTAAACTACTTTGACAAGTGTTTGACATATTATACGGCCTAGTAAAATCCCTTTACAACTAGCTCGAATGTAAAACTATGTGATAATGAAATAGTGTAGTATAATATAATTATGCATGTACGGGGGGTGTTAATATTAACTATTCTGTAGAAACTATGCGGGTGATTGAGTTAAAACACTGGGCTTTTGTTCAACGATGGCATAATTAAAGGTGTTATTTCCGGGTTCAGCGATTTCATCAAATGGATTAGTATACTCTTTGTAAAACAAGATGTTCAGCGAGTTATATATCTAGAAGGGAAAGGGAGAATTTAAAAAGGCATATTTTTGAAGTCCCTACTAGCGAGCAGATAACCAATTTGCATTATACTAAAGTATGTTTGATCCTCTAAAGGCAATTCATATGGTTTTCCTGCCAATGGGGTTATCTAGATTTTTCTATGATGGTCGCGACGACTCAGCTATCGTTCTGGCGCATTTATACGAGATATCAATCTATTTAGATATATATATGTTGGATTGTTTGGTATTTAACGCTGTGCTCAAGAAGAAATATATTGAAGGACTATAATGTACTCTGACAGCAAATAGCCACAAAATACAACCATGCAATTCAAAGTGTTTATTTAGCTCTGATGTACAAAATATATTTGATCCAGTGCAAAATGTCTAAAGAAAGCATGCGCTCGCAACGCACTGTCGTTATCCAGCGGCTAAAAATATTGGCGTAACAGTTAAACTCTACGTGTTCAAATTGAGAATAGTACACAATAAACGGCAATATTTCTCGTAAAACCTATTCATAGCATAGCCGAGGTTATGATGTTTAAATACAACATGTTACGATATGTTTTGTGGTGGCCATTCAATGTAAGGACTGGCATAAGAAAAATCTCATTAGTTTTAATTCTGTGCTTGCTTCCTTATGTATATTTCAGTTAGATAACAACACGACGTAGTTATATATTAAAAAAGTACAATATAACTTTATTTTTATATTACATACAATATTAGCATTAATCCCTACTTTAACCGTTTTTAACGTGGAGAAAAGAATAGGATGGGCCATATTTGTTACTTGTCATTTTTTCTCAAAAGCTTTTATTTGGGATTTCTTTTTATCACGTTTTTTCGCAATACTGACATGAACTACATAGATAAGGTTAATGGCCGTGTATAAAACAATGCGACACCTTTGCGATTACCAGAGTCAACTCGAGCAGCGACTCCTCCATATGCCTGATGTTGGTCGGGAGACTCGAACATGTGAGCGGTACATCAAAGGAGAATCAGTTATCCGACACGCTTAACATTGAACCACGACCGCAAGCCCTATATCTGGCGTGGAGTAATATTTCAAATTATATAAACACGCTACGTTTCGATCTTGACAAAGAAAGCTTGCTAACGGCCTCATGCCTGGGAGATGCGTTAATATAGCCACTGCATGTTCGCCAATCCCTGCCCCGTTACAGGATATTCATTATCGTTTAAACCATCGGTCTTATACGATCTAGACCGAAACGTAGCACTTTGATAAAGACCATTGTGTAGTAATCTATAAATGTGCCCGTCTTGACACCAAATAAATACCCATACATATTTCACAACATTTAGGTAATTACGGAAATGCTACAATTTCCATTTTATTTATTGGACAAAAAGCCTGCAAGAGACCGACTGCCAGAACGTTCATTATTATTGTGAAAAAAATTATAAAAGTCTAGCACGCGTAAATCGACATTTAATTAATTCTAATGCGGTATCCAGACTACACAAAGTTATGGAATCCACGAAAACAATCTCAATATTTGAGTGGTAATATGTATCATACATTTTCCGCTGCATCTAAACGGTGAAAACCCTGGGGGGAACCTTGGACAAAACATCACACGATTGACGGAGTCACCACCTGCAACTCCCTCAAATACATGAGGTCCTTTGAAGGAGGATCAGTAGTCCGACTGGCTAACCACTAAACCAAGGCCACGAGTCTTCTAACAAACGAATAATAAAAAATGAATGTTTATTTCTTTCAGAAAATGAATGGCGACAGGAACACTGCCGAGGCAGGGAGTGAGAGTGTGAACGGGTCAGCCACAGACTCAGCGTGGGGCTCTCAAGTCGGGTCTCAGACTCACATCATGAACACACCGCCACCCTCGGACAGCGCCGGGTGCTGGGCCAAGTGTAACTACTGCTGTGTTAGAAACTGTACACCTTGTCTAACGGAGTTTAACGAACTAAGCCCGCACAGTTCACTATGGGAAAGGTTTCATTACTCCTTCATGTGCCCGCCTCATGGGAAAATCGCCAGCTGGACTGCAAAGGCTCTTGGCGCTATTTGCATATGGGGTACATTCTGGGCAATCACGGGGGACGATGCTCTTCCGGGTGGTACCTTCTTTGGAATCCTGTTATTGGGTTACCTGAGTGAGATCGGTGGACAGATCGTTAAGTTAACCCCTTTACCGCCTCTATTAGGTACGTACTACTTGACGTCTGATTTATTTTATGCCATCAAATATTTGGATAAATGTGACTGCTACAGATAATCGCCTTTTATTAAATACTATTAAAGGGGAAGACCACCCAAAAACCATATTCTATAAATAAGTAAAACTTTTGTGTGTAATACAATACATTAATTTCCATTTTCA
>JAQQZZ010103501.1:0-16177 GCA_030265115.1 Mopalia vespertina
TGATAACCAGAGTTACGATCAGGTTATGAAAATGGAAATTAATGTATTGTATTACACACAAAACGTTTTACTTATTTGTCGAATATGGTTTTTTGGTGGTCTTCTCCTTTAAGTCAAGCTTACATGGGGTTCACGAAAGATCACAGTTTCAGTTGTCAAATAAAAACACAGATAACGCGGGCCATGGTAAACAATGAATTCCGCCAAATAAAGAAGATTTGTCCGATTTTCTTCTGTGTTAATGTTGTAAGTCGCATGTAAACGGGGAAAATTGAATTCCACTCAATGGTGTTTGTTGATTGTGCTTGCATGTATCCGTAACGCGTTGGTCATGTAAAAATACGCAGTCGGGAAACTTCGGTATGTCGGCGAAAATGTTCGGCTTTTACAAACCAGAAATGTGAAGCTGCTCTATGATTGGTCAATTTATGAAACCAATCGACATTAAAGGGGGAGTGATTGCGTTCGCTCTCAATGTAGCGACAAACAAAACACAGGGAGCGTTTTGGGGATTTGATTTTAATTAGATTGCCTTCAGAATGTAAACAGCCGAATCACCCCTCCATCAAATGGTGCTAAATACACCAAATGTGGCCTATTTAGGCTATAATATTACACTGACCAGAATTTCCACTCAAGGGAAATAATTGCATAACGCCTTTAATATGGAACTTTCCTGAACTGATGTTTCGTAACCTGTAAAGGATAATCCATAAATATGTTTAGAGTAATCTTTGCATCCGAGACAAATTACATCTCTTATTCCTTAAATTTATGGAATAAACGTCTGGTGCTCTAGTGTAGGAATATTCGTCAATTTTTTCCTTAAAATGTTGAGGAATATTTTTCAGTGTTCCGTGCCACTTTAGAGTTATGGAATGATGAATAGAATGGCAAAAAATATACGAAGTGGTGTCGTGTCCCATCATTATTTAAAACAGCTCCATCCAGTGTCACAATTCCAGAGCTTCTGGCGCAAGACCACTATTAATTTGCTATAAGCCGTAATGTTAACGTTTGGCTCCACAGCTCCCCCCCAAAACTTTCGTTGGGCGAAAACATCTGGTATATACCTTAATCGGTCATTTTGCCGGTGATGACCGTTGAAATTTTTAGCTACATAACCTGCAATGTGGTAGGGGTTGCCAAGCTACCTTCAGAATGTAAACAACAGCCGAATCACCCCTCCGTCAAATGGTGCTAAATACACCAAATGTGACCTATGACCTGTATTACACTGACCAGAATTCCCACTCAATTACTTCACATCAATTCCAAATACTCTACCAAAAACAAATTCCCAGGTGCAGAACAAATAAAACATAACAACACACAATTTTTATTATGAACTATATTCGAGGCTGACAAAACGGAAGTTCATAATAGTGGTCATACGCCACCTTGAGCCAGCGGAAGGTCGTGGGTTTTATGGGTAAATTTACTGCCCAGTTTTCCTCCCACAATAATGCTGGCCAAGGATCTGTAATTGGGATGTAATCCTGTAATCTAACATGGGATAAATAAATCATTCAATAAATATATAAACAGTAAAACAAAGCATGAAAAGGCATTTTATTTCTGTTGCAGTCAACATTTTCTTGCTGAATTTAGATGGGTCGGTTCTGTTGGCGTTTTTACCGCTGCATTTAATGAGGCTGACGAACCCACCAGTGTGGCAACTGGGTATGTAGAAGGAGACACCCCATGTTTTTATTCTTTTCATTAAAGTTACACTGACCACAATTACATTACGCATGATTATCTTTCCATAATATTTTAATTTGTTTTTACATAATTCCCACAAAACGATACAAGATATTGTTCAGGAGTTAAGCTACTCTGACGACTTTACATGTCCACAAGCATTAATAAAAACATATTTTCATCTGACGAGACATGCTTTAAAAACATGTTCCTAACAGTTTAATTGTTGTTTTTTGTTTTTGGTATTTAATTTAGCGATAAAAACATATTTGAAAAGGCGAAAGAGCTAACGCACTTGATTGGTCAGAAGCTTGAGGACGTAGGCGTATGGGGAAGAAGTCGTTGTACAAACCCCATACGGCTACGTCACAAAACTTGGCGGGGAGATCTTAATTGGCGTGATATCTATTGATCGAAACATAATTGCTTGCCATAATTTAACACAATAAGCTTTATTCATTACCACAAAAGACTACAAAAGACCAAAAACTTAACACTTCATTATACTTCGATACTTTTTTATATATATTTTGAATAAATGAAGAGAGAAAAATTTGCTTGCCTCCACCGGGATTCGAACCCAGGACCTTTGGGTTACAGGCCTTTTTTTATATATATATATTCTCCTGCAATTATGTCGGATAACTCTGCTCGGTCAGTTCCCGTGGGGGATTTCAAAGAAGAAAATACAGTGTGGGAATCTGTGGCTGACGCCTTATAGCTAAAAAAAAATCAGCTTTTAACATGGCGAATTTATTTGCGCATGCGCTGTTCAGTTCTCTATAAAGCGATCCTGTTCTTTGTTCACGTTTCTGCGAAAAAGTGAGTTCGAACTGATTCAACTTTTTGAGGCGATTATTGCCGCAAACCAATAAGATGTCAGGAAATAAATCACAAACAACCCCAGTGTTATAAAGGAGGGATGTTATTGTTCGTTGATTTCGCTTGATAAAATCTTTTAATATAGCTATAATGTTTTTTTAATTTTAAGTTTAACTTAAATATGTAAGGCTAAATATTCCAACTAACAGACAATCTCGCGTGAACCCATCTTCCCATGGCAAGGATCAAAATGCATAAGACCAGATTTACACATGTTCACCCTTGCCTCAACTCGCAAGTAAAACGTGGCAAACATTTAATTGGACTATTGTAGAAATAAACGGCCAATCAGAAACTCGTTAAGACAGCACGTCTGTGGACAACAAACAAACGTGACGCCACTGTCAATTAGCTTGTCTGTGATGACGTCAGAACTAGTTAATGGGACTAAGCTCGTGCCTATATATCTATATGTATAGCTACATGTCATCTTGTGTTAAGAGTTAAGACTGCCTCTTACTTTTCTAACGAAAGCTTCGATCTGATTTGGGAAGGGGATAAAAGAACTTGCGACGCGCTACGCTAGAAGAATCCGTTATGCCGGAAGCGGACTAATGTAATTAGCAATAATACTCGTAATACTTGTTTTCTGTAGGCATTGTGGTGCTGCCGTCTTCTGTAGGTTATTTGACTGGAGGAGTTATCTTCCCTAGGCTTGTCAAAATTTTCCCCAGGTATTTATCATCTTGTACAAACGCTTAACGCACTGTCCCTACTTATTTTATGGTGCCTAGTATATTGACCTGCTTTTAATCTAAATTCGTTAAGATGACATGCAGCAAGAGAATCGAATTTATTCGGAATTTCAATTTTTTTTTTTTTAAGAAAAAGACAAACTGTAAACATAAATAATGTCCCGGCAAATCCAAACGCTTGATCCGACAATTTCGTAAAAGACAACTAAAAAAAAGGGCTTTGAATATTTGACGACAGCTCTGATTTATCGTTATCATCAGCCCTTTGTTAAGAGTATTTAAATATATACTGGTATTAGAAACAATTATTTCTTTAAAATGTTTACAATTAATCGTCTCCTTACAGATGGTTACAGGGTTTGGTGGGAATGTTTGTCAGCTCAGCTACTCTAATGGCGGTACGTTTAATTATTTATTAATTCAAGAAATAAGAATTTTCATAAACTAGCATTATTTCCACTGACAAGTTATATAAAGCAGAGTAAACTTACGACTCCAATAAGCATGGATACATGGTGATTCAGTATTTCGTTTTATTTTAGCACCATTCTTGAAAATGGTTTTGAAAATAAACCGCAAAATTAAACCCCCATGTATCCATGTTTTTCTTTCATTTGGGTCGTATGTTTACAACAATTTTCATTGTGTCACAAAGTAGTATACGAATCTAAATTCATTAATGGACTTTTAATTCCTTGTTTTCAGCTAGCCTATTGTACAACATTCGTCAGTATGGCAGTAGTGACTGCCTTCATTGGACTCAATATGGGTAAGACAAGATGTCTATGCAGGATGTTTTTTTTATTTGATTTTTGTTCTTTATTTGTTTGGGGGTGGCCTAGGTGGTTATACATGTACAGGCCTGTGCAGAATCTTTTCGGGCATAACCTTAAAATCGGTCCTCTAAAATTTTGTTAGGTAACCTAAGATTTGTATTTGCATCGGGTTGATGATTTGTTATATAAAGCAAAATTGCTTTAAAATACAATCTTCATTGATTATCGGATCACAAAATTTGTCAAAATTAAAAGCAAAATGCAAATTTAGATGAAGACTGCAAACAATTTGCGAAACTTATAAATCAGTCCTCCTAAACTAAGTTTGCGTTACCATGGGGAGACCCCATACTGTCCGTTCTCCCCAACACCACAGGCCTGTTGTACCACACGCATTTTAAACTTGTAGGTCATTTACTGCCAATATCTACTTGTTTAAAGAAGATTTGTAAATTCAATAGAAGCACAAAATATGTTTAACCACTACCTTGTATAAAAAAGAAACTTAGAACATTTTCCACCTGTGTTTTAATTGCATCAATGCGTGATCTTTAAATTTCACTTCTTTGCTTATTTTTTCGCCTCTTTTTAATCCATTATCCAATACGGCCACTTGGTTGGCGGGTTCGATTCCGGCAGACCTTAGTATGCCGGGAACCTTCGAAATGTCGAGCAAATGATCTGTAGTTGGGATTTAATCTTGTTGATCTTACATCCGATAAATACATATAAAAAAAATAGCCTCAAGTTGTCCTTTTGCGCATGTGTGTTGTTGCAATATTTCGCTCAGTTGTGTTTTTAAAACAAGAACTCGCAGAAAGGCCTCAAATATGTTATTCTACTACATAACAATATATAGGCACCAAACGAATATGAAACATTACACATACTTTTTATGCAATTAATTTATACATATGCCGACTAAGGTAATTCGATAATTTCACCCCAAGAAAACAGAGTTATATCTGTAATTTGACATTTAACATTCATGTATACTTTAATATATATATATGTAAATTTATTTAAAATAGCCCTCCTTGAGGCTTACAAATATACGTATCTATAGGGGGTTGGGGCGGTGGGTAAAATCAAGAGCAATAATCATTTGAGCAATTTGTGAGTTGTGATTTTAAACTCGACTAGTACATTAGACTCCACGAAAAAATACGGAAGATAACACACCACAGATTTGTCAAATATTCGTTATATATATTACATGTAAGAAAAGTACTGTGTAAAGTATTTCCATTTCGATCACTAGATAATATATAGATCATATATATTAGAGAAAGCAGTAATTAAAGTTGGCACGGTCTTTGGTGAGGTTTTCTTTGCACTTTTAACAAAACATATTGTTTTACAAACAGATTTGTATCATTCTCTCTCACTTTAGGAATGATCAGTACGTCTATGCAGCCTATATTTGCCTACCTCATGGATATCAGACACAGCGATGTATACGGCAACGTGTATGCCCTGTCAGATATGGCTGTGTGCCTCGCAATGTTTTTAGGTAATTTACCTTATATTTTTCCTTTGTCCACAGGTAAATCGGTTGGGATGGGATATTCAAATGTTTCGTTTGTTTGCACGTGTGTCTGTTGTAGACAAACATATTCAGTTCATTTTGTCTACGGTGGTCAATATGGTGATAAATACGTGATAATACTAAACAATTTTTAAATTTTGATGAAAATATTCAATTACAGATTTACCATATTTTTTCCAAATCATCAGAGTGATTTACGGCAAACCATAACGCCTATATTACATATCAATGTATTTTAATTTATATTGGTATTGAATTGTGTTGTGTGTTTATTTTTGTCTATTTGTTTTGTGTAGCTTCTGGAGCGAATAGTGCTCAGGTTGAGAACTGTATGCTCCATCCCCCTAAAATCAATCAATGGTTTATTGTTTAGGTCCATTACTCGGAGGTCCCATTATGTATGCCTTCAGCTTCCAACAGTGAGTATTAAATAGAACTGACCTTCTGAGAGCCAGATATATTTCTCCTCTTTACTTTCTGACTTCCTAACGCAGGGATACCTGGTTAATTATATTTCACTTATATAATATTACGATTGTGCCCATGCGTGAACCCCATTTTCAGATATTTTGGAACTCAAATTGGCATGCTAATTTTTATTTTCTCAAACACCATCTCATTTTGTATTGTAACTGATCGTGTGTTATCTCTTATGGCCATTGCGAACACCTCGAAACACAGAATAGAAAGACGCAAAATTTGTAGAATAGCACTTAAAGTCTTGCAAGATTTATTTTATTTTATTACATAGAATGTTATTTGGAGCTGCTGCCATCGATCTAGTTTGTGCTCCACTGTGTATATTCCTGAGGAAACCACCCGCCACAAAGACCATGGTTTGTATCAATTAAACGTTAGCCCTGTGGTGTTTGTTGTTTGATAGACTAAGGTTTTAAGCAGTATATAATTAAGGTTATTTCACTCTAATGTAGTCCATATACTCGAGTTGGCCTTCGGAAACGCGAAAAAAAAAACGCACTTCATCCGGGCTAACGGCTGTCTGAGACGTGAAGTGCCAGTGTCTTCCAATTCTCTTTACTGACATGTAGGCTTATTAATCTACAGACTAAAGCACAGCCGGTGATTCGCCATCTTTATACAAAATGTTGATTAATAGTCCGCTGATACTAGCAGAAAGCTAAGAAATACAGCAGTATTGCAGTATTGTTAGCATTATTACAAACGCTGAAAATAATTGTTATAACTTATTTGCCTCCAGGTTTGGTTTGTTTTGTTTTTGTTGTTGTTTTTCTTTTCTTTTCTTATTCATGCAATTACTCAAAACGAAGTATCACACTTCATATGTTTAATTGAAGCAACTTGTAACATATTTTTTCTTTATTCTTTATTTAAATACAACACATGTTTTTTCAGTCAATCTGTTACATAATTCTATTTATTACAGGAATATGAAGTACCGGTAGAGAAAAAGCCCATACTTACAGTCCCCAACTCAAACTGTAAACTTTCAGCGAAGTTATAATTAAAGTTTAGATGAAATATTATGTCATGAAATACAGTTAGATAGCACAATGAATAGGGCTAATTTCTCCGTCTTAGCCCTACGGAGGAAGAAAAACCCTATCAATCATATCTCAACCCGTGGTGAAAGTTGGAAACTGATCCTCCGGCGTTCGCCGCTATCGCCGGCCTCTCAAAACATATATCTGATTTTTTTTCTGATGTTTTGAAGATGCAAAAGTCACAATAATCCAACTATTTCTTTCTTTACTGACGTTTAAATAAAGTTATGTTTGAGTTTCTCGCCCGACTTTACACGTTTAAGTTATCTCCCTTTGCAATAATAAGATTAAAAACCGTCAGAAAATAAATATTGCAAGTAGTTAAAATACTAGTCATTGTTTTCAGTGTATCTATCGAAAAATCAGATATATGTTTTGAGAGGCCGGCGATAGCGGCGGTCACCGGTGGATCAGTTTCCAACTTTCACCATGTGTTGAGATAGGTGGGACGTAGGGCTAAGACAGAGGAATTAGCCCTATTCATTGTGCTAACAGTTAGATAGCTTTTAACACCGATGGAATATGACTTACAAGCCTCCCGCATCACTATACGTGTGCCACCCTACGAGAATATTAATACAGAAGTCGTATATATAATATTAACACAGTAGATGTCCATTGGGGCATCACTTATGGAGAATGAGAAGAAAACAAACCTGTTTTAACAGTCTTATAACAGTTGTGTTTTAAATGCATACAAAAATATACAAGGGGGAAACCTGTATGAACATTCAACCCAACTATGTTCTCGTATGTTATACAACAGTAATACTCTCTGTTACACTGTACCAAGGGCGCCTGTCGTTGATGCCCTGAAGAAAGTTTTAGAAATGGGAGTATGCGTGTGATTTTGAAGAAAGCAGATCTCGTCGTGAAAGGATTCTAGACGCTCTCGAGCTAGATACGCCATTCTGTTTGGGCTGGTTTCAAGGGAGGTAGATTTGATTTAAAGCAGAGTTATTTCCCTTTATTTCTTATAAAACATGTAACATGCTATATGTCTGAGTAAAAAAAGAGCCGAAATAAAAATAATAAAAATTGAAAAAAAAATAAAGATAAAAAGGAAACGTAATGCTCTATAAGGTGTTTATATGTTATAAGGGTGTATAGATGCTTTCCTTAGATTGTATTTTTAAATGCATACAGAGTATACATTGGGAAACATGCATCAACATTCAACCAAACTATGTTCGGGTACAGGCACCCCTTACACCAGGCTATTCCTGATCGATTAGACTCTGTAAGACTAAATACAAACCATCAAGAATTGAGAGAAATCATTGATATGATTAATAATGGGATTGATTTTGATTTCTGATAAAAGGTATTGGAATTTAAGAGTATACAAGAGTTTAAAATAAAATAAAATGTAGAATTACATAGAGAATATAGGGTTAAATAGTAAAGAGTAGAAATAATTATAATAGATATAAAAGGAAAAGCAGATATGAAAACATGGATGGTTTTAAAGTATGTGTATATGCAGTGTGTGAAAAATGTAGGTGATCAACTTTATGTCAACGAACACAGGAGGGATCACAAAAGTGGCCGAAAACACCTAGATTCCAAAGAGGGTTAATAAAAGAGAGGCCTTTTAGCTTACAAATTTCAGTTCTAAGTCGGCTAACCAGCCTTTGGATTTTGATAGATGTCAAGTACTTTCTTCCAGTACTGTCGACAAGGTGACTTTGTATGCTGAGTCATCAGGATTCCAACACCAAAGATCTCTGTGACACTATTTTGATTTGCAAAAATATATTGGGACCCGGTCTACCTTCAAATTAGAACTCATAGTGCCACTTAAGTTCGTATTTTGTGATGAAAAGTGAATATGTTATGATAATGCTCATATAAAAACATTAACTACACGTACTACGCTGATTAAATCATCCCGTAAACATAAAACCTACAGTAATACAAGTCGTCCGGTTAATACAATGCAAATTTCAAAATGGCGTCGCCAGCGAAAGTCGTGTCTGCCAAAATGCTCCCTTGCGAAACGTAAACTGCATGGTCTCTCACAAACGTAAACTGGTCTCTTCAAAAATGTAAAGTGGTCTCTTCCGAAACACAAAGCAACCTCTGGCAAAAAAGGTAAATTGGGTAATAAAAGACGTTGAGTGGGTCCCACAAACAACAAGTCAATACCCACACAGATCACGCAAAACTTAAAATGAAGTGAACTGGATTACCGACAAAGTTACAATGGGGTTTGATAAAACGCCAACCGAGACCTTGAATCGTCCAGCAATTTTATTTAATCTGGGAAAAACTGTTCACGTTTCGGTTGTAAAACCGCCATCTTTCCTTTCCACAAATTGGATGGACATGAACGCGGACTTGTTTCAGAACAGCGAGTAACCTCCAGGTTTTACATAGAAAGTTCCCTGACAAGATACATTGACACAATACAGCAAAACCAAGAAACAAGACAAAGCCGTGGTAGACAACACACCGGCTTTACATTACTATAACGTTTAAAATGCAACCTTGACACGAATGGTCGACAATATGTAATAGAATCACTTTTGAATATCACAACAGAAAGAATTCATACGTTGCACAATTTACTTCTTTGTATTTAAATTTGTTAAGTTTTGTATATATATTATCCCCCTTTTTGTGGGTAAATATAAGGATTACGATAAATGTTATTTAGCTGAAGGTACTCAGAAATGATATACTTTCCAATAGCATTTATTGATCTCATTGCTTTACACATTGTTTGTTACTATTTAGAATTACGCGAAGAAAATGGATTTTTGTTAACTTCTTGTTTTTTACAACTTACGATAGTTTGCTGGGTGTACAAATGAATAAAAAAAATTATTTATTCAAACTATTTTTCTTGATAGAAAATACGTGATATTATTATTAAAATTTAAAAACTGTATAGATAGATCTATTAAAGCAATTATTCAAGATTTGTTCAAGTCGTTGTATCTATTTAACTGGTTCATAAGTATACACAGCCCACATGTGTGTTCACTAACCTTGATTTAACACTCTTAGAAATAATGGTTCTTTGTTGGTTCTTTAGAAAAGATAATGGTTCTATATGGAACCACTACGACAGAAATACTTGTTCATGTGAGGGTTCCATACAGAACTATAAAGGATTCCACCAGAGCCATGACTGAAGAACCTTAAAAGGTTCCATTAGAGCCATATCTGCTAAGAGTGTAGCACTAGATGTACACCAAACGAGCACACACTGTGTCTGAAATACACGCTAAAAAAAAAAACACCAGAACAGATGAGTTTCGTGTTGCCCCGTGGCTCTGAGAGCACCATGGCAACGAAAAGATCCCTACAACAGACTGCAGTTGGTCTTATTATTAACTAAGTCTTCTCTCGAGACTGAACCACGTCAGCGTATTCTACATAAACATATTGCTATGATAATGTATCCCGTAGACTCGAGTTGAACTTCGGAAACGCTTACACAAACAATGTATCTGGGAAATACATGGTCGTCAGTAGCTAACGGCTGTCATGGAGTGCTGTTACCAATGTCTCTAAATCGACTTTTTTATTAGAAATCCTCTATACGCCCATGTAGTTATCTACAAAGAAAAGCAATGGCAGACCAAACCATTTAACACTTCTATTGAAACGCCGAGTCTCTATGAGTTTCAAAAGACGGTCTATTAGCCACCAAGAACATGGAAATATTTTCACTGTTAACTGGTCATCAAGCACCGTATATGGAGTATATCTTATACACCAAAGAGATGAAATCTTTCTCGGTCAGCGGCTGTTTAGTGGTTACCAAGAACGTTCATGAAATCTCTTCGCTGTTTACTTTCACCAAGAACATGGAATCTCTCCACAGGCGATTTCTAGTTTCACCAAGAACATGGAATCTCTCCACAGTCGCTTTTTACTTTCACCAAGAACATGGTAACTCCTACAGTCGCTGTTCACTTTCACCAAGAACATGGAATCTCTCCACAGTCGCTTTTTACTTTCACCAAGAACATGGAATCTCTCCACAGTCGCTTTTTACTTTCACCAACAACATGGAAACTCTCCACAGTCGCTGTTCACTTTCACCAAGAACATGGAATCTCTCCAGTCGCTTTTTACTTTTACCAAGAACATGGAATCTCTCCAGTCGCTTTTCATTTTCACCAAGAACATGGAATCTCTCTCAGACTGCGACTGTTCACTGGTCGTAAGCAGTCAGTGCCTGTTCAGTGGTTAGCAAATTACATCGAATTTCTCTACACAACTGCTATTCACATGAACATATCATGCAGTAGACAATCGTGTCCAGATCACCAACATAAAATAAAATATTACACAATGCCGCTTCCCACATGCCCCTGTAAACTTTGAATCTATCACTCAGCGGATGCTCACTGGTCGCCAAGAACATGAATCTCTATCTGAAATGCTCGATTATGGTCAAGAACAAGACATAACCAGTCAGAAGGTGTACATTTGTCACCCAGAATAATGAATCTTTGTCCTAGCAATCGGTCAACTGTCCATCAAGACCTTTAGAATCTTTAGGAGTTATACATGATACCGAAGTAACCACAAATAACATGAAATAGCTCAGTCCTATAGGACACCCCAGTGTCCAACAATACAAGAAATATCTGCCAGATTGGACAGTGCAGTGGCTGACAAGATGGAGTCTTGCAGTTCTTTGTGACAATCCAGTGGCAAGCAATAATTTCGGGATCATTTCGTCGTATGTAATAATCCAGTGGCCACAAAGAACATGAAATATCCCTGCCTAAGGACTGCTCAAGGGCTACCAAGAACGTGAAATCTCAGTCCTATAATGTATAGGACCACAAGGGCCTACCAAAAATATATAATCTCCGAGTCGGACAGGACCGCCACGTGGCCACCAAGAACAAAAAATATCTCTGTCATATGGGACCCAACAGGGGCTACCAAGAACATTAAACCTCTCAGTCACGTAGAACCGCCACGCAGGACCCACCAAGATAATGTAATAAGGATTGTCCAGGAGCTATCAAGAACATGAAATCTCAGTCCTATAGGACCCACCAAGAACATAAATATATGGATGTCCATGGGCTACCAAAAACATGAAATATCTGTCTGATAAAGGACTGTCCAAAGGCTTCCAAAGACATATTTCATGTTCACAACACATAGACGTCAATATTGCAATGGCGTCCATACTATTTTGAGTAATTTGATGAAAACAATTCCGTCCATTTGTCATGGTCAGAACATAAACAGACATGAATATTGTAAAAACCAGCAATGACGGCCATTTTGTTATACGGAATTTGGTGAAATTCAATCCCATCCGTTGTCTTTAAGGCTGGAAGCTATATTCCAAGTTTGAAGTTAATCTGGGAATTTATTCTCTACATATTGTGTTCACAACACATAGACATGAATATTGTAAAATTATGCAATAACGGCCATGTTTTACGGAAATTGGTAAACGAAATTCACTTCTGTTTATGACCAAGTTTAAATTTTTATCCATAAATTTTTTTTTTTAAATTTAAAAAAAAAAAAAAAAGTTTTAAAGTAATTGTGAATCGATAATTTTAAAAGGCACAACTACTGTTGACGGTGAAAGTGCCTACTAAGTTCTATAAAGATATGCTGTGTTAGTGGAGTGCTTAGTTAAACCAGTATGAGTAAGCTCGGGCATAGTATCATTTATCCAGAGGGTTCCCTGAAGAACAATTATTTTGTTAACTTTACAAAACTCGTAAAGACAACAATTGCCTAGTGTAATAACAAAACATAAGAAACAGACATTTGAAAGAAATATGGTCATTGTTTATTTCTTTGTTTATTTTGCTTAACAAATAAATAACACCAAGCGCAAAGCTGACCAAAAATGTTAATTTAAGTCAATATAAATAGACATACATACACTTAACTTACCACCTAATAACACTCTACATAACCAGCAATATTCTAACATTGCGTACAAAGAACCTTGTAAATCGCATTATAGGACGATAGCCACATTTGCGTAGACCTTCAATAAATACAACACCAAAGACTCAAACACAAAATCATATAATTAAACTCGATTAAATAGTCCTCATTTAATTCACAGTCAAAGTTCTTTTTATGGTTCTGTCAGTGCTAAAAAAAATATGGCTCAATTAAGATCACAATATGGAACTGATGGTATTCATGGTACACCGCATAGAAGTCTGGTTACAATCAGCGCCAACATAAACCTGTGTAACTTCCTATTTTCTTTGTTTAACTTCATTCATGGTTTCACTGTAGATATTAGAATAGAACTTGTCCAGGCAGTGCACGAAGCTATACACAAAATTAATTATTATGATATACGTTTGTGGGTACAGATGTTTTGTAAACACAATTAAAGCTTTTGATTCCACTCGTTGTTATACTTCACTTCATAGATATGAACATGGTGACATGATGATGCCTGTGGACACAGATTACACCATTATCAATATAGATCAGGGATATTGTCCAAAATATAAATCTCATTTATTCTATGAAGAACCCACTGAGCATAAAATCCCCCTTGGCGATTATAATATTCAATGAGAAGACACCAATATCAATAAAAGAAGAATATTGGCATTTTTAAAAATGCAAACTGTGTTGTCTGTATGCTGTTTATTTAGTTTTTCACACTAAGTTGATATTTTTCGTCAGTTTACTGTATATCTTGTGGATGGGGAACTTTTGTGTTATTTTATTAAACACAGATGGCTTTAAACCTTAAATTATAACTTTATACAATAGAATCTGATGTTTCAGTTAAACCAATGTCTTTTTTGTTGTTGTTTTTTTTACAAAAAGAAAACTAAGTGTTTGTTGACACTTCAGATTCAATACCGAAAAATTCTGAAATGTATTGAGCTTATAATAATAGGCTACTTGGCTTTTAGCTGGTACCTTTCCAATCCTTCTTTTAGACTATTTGTTGCTTTGATCTGGGTTTAGATCATACCTCAAATTATTTTACTATTGTGATGGCGTGCAAGCCCAACAGGCAACAAACAGCATTTTTGGGAACAAAATCATGAAAGGCAAATAAATGATTGACCCAAGACGGTAGAGCTCTGGAATCTCCGATCAGGCCAGTTTTGGAGTTGATAGAATGTACCTTTCTTATGTGACTTCCACCTAAGATTCAACCTATCGACTACATGTAGCTTGAAAAAGCTTGTAATGTACTCGGTTGATAAGTGAAGAAAGTTCAGAAGTTTTTTATGCTGTTTGAAAGGGGTTTAACGCTGTACTTAAGGTTATCTGGATCATATTACAGCATGTCAGCCTATTGGATGTAGGAAATGACAGGTGACATCATTTGCAACGACAAGACAGGACAATTACAAGATGCAATACAAATCATCACTAACAGATCAGCTTTGTGTTGCCCCTAAGCTCAAAGATCTTCAGGGTAACCAGAAGCTCTCTCTCTCTCTAAACGGCCCCTGTAAAGCAGGTAAAATAGGCTAATGGGTGTGAAGACATGATGACCACAACACACTCCAGCCTATATATGGCCAAGGGATGAAACAGTCAAAGCAGCTTTCAGAATGGAATGAAAAATTGATATGTAAAACAAATCTGAGTATTTAATAAAAAATAATCTCCTGATACAAATCAATATCCCCATATGTGGAAATATTGATTGATTCAAACAGACAGTTATGAACACATGAATTTGGCAAAAGACCATATCTCCTTATATGGAAATAGCTGGTAATGCTGTTTGTTCAAACCTATGAACAAAGGAATTTGACAATAGCATGAGCTGAGCATGAATCTATGGGGAGTTACTCCGACTTACTCGAATCACTTTGGTTCCAGAAAAAAAATGGGCACCCAAAATATTATATGCCCAGCTTAATGTCAATAAATTACTAAAATAATATTCTTTATGAAATCTGTACCTAAATCAGCCTTAAGTATGGGTGAACCCCCATACATTACTAGAATGTAATTCTCCACCATCTACATCATAACATGTACTGGTTAATACCATACCTTGAGGACAGTGATGTTGACACTAAACCTTTTCCATAAGATTTCATTCTTATCAAAGTCAGGGATAAAAGGGAATGCAACAATGAATAGGATTTTCCTGAATTAACATACAAGAGTTCTAAAAATAACTTTTCCATATATGTTATTTAAAACCTTTCAGCTGAATACATGGAATATAGCAGCGATAAAGAAAAATGACATCATGATATCTAACTAAATTAAAACACAAACGTTTGAGCTGCTACCCACCAATGTTTAGTGAGCTTTCTACCTTCATAGGAGGGCCTTTCTAAAGTGGTTGTTTGATTGGGGTTTAACACCATTGTTAAGGTTATTTCACTCTTAACAGTATGGATGAAGGAAATCACCTTTAACTAAACTGGTAGCAAACAAAACCAAGACAAGACAAATGCAGGACGTTATACAAAGACATCACCAACAGATGGGCTTCATGCTACCTCTTAGCTTTGAAAGCAACAGGGTGACAGGAAGCTCCCTCCCAACCCTCTGCCCTTTCTATAAAACTGAATGTAGTTTTTGCTGCTGGAGTGGCTCAGAAGTTTGTGTTTTAATCTATCTATACAACCAACAATAACTGCCAAGTTACATGTACACCTACAATGTAAGCTAGAAAAAACAGTAAACAATCCAAAAAACTTCACCCATTATTGCGGTAAAATATAACAGAAAATTTACAAATAAACGGAAATGCTAGAAAAATTCTCCAATTTTGTACACACATATTATTCTTATTAAAAGTACATGTATGTGTATAATAAGCAATTCAAAAGCATCACTGAACATAATATTAGTTAAACCAGGAATTATCAAGCAAAGCTAAATAAAATTAATAGCTCCCATATCATGAATAGTAATCTGGAATATTTCAATAAAAATTCAATTCAATTTTCTATTTAAACATATTGAGGGCTTAGAACCAGAACTGTCTATGTCCACATATGATGTTTTGAGAAAAACACGTTTACAAGTTTGATCGTGTCTATAAAATCAGAAAATCCAGCTAAAGCAATAATCTTTAAGATTTATGTTCCTAAT
>JAQQZZ010103512.1:886-16175 GCA_030265115.1 Mopalia vespertina
GTACACTGAAGTAGGATCACTAGGCCAGTACACTGAAGTAGGATCACTAGGCCAGTACACTGAAGTAGGATCACTAGGCCAGTACACTGAAGTAGGATCACTAGACCAGTACACCAAAGTACGATCACTAGACCAGTACACCAAAGTAGGATCACTAGGCCGGTAAACCTAAGTAGGACCACTAGGCTAGTACACTGAAGTAGGATCACTAGACCAGTAACCCAAGTAGGATCAGTAGGCCAGTTTACAAAAGAAGGATCACTAGGTCAGTACACCGAATAAGGATCACTAGGCCTTTCACCGAAGTAAAATCACTAGGCCGTTCACCAAAGTAGGATCACTAGGCCCGTACACCGAAGTAGGATCACTAAGCCAGTACACCGAAGTAGGATCACTAGGCCAGTACACAGAAGTAGGATCACTATGCTATTACACTGAAGTAGAATCACTAGGCCAGTACATCGAAGAAGGATAACTAGGTCGGTAAACCTAAGTAGGATCACTAGGCTGGTACACTGAAGTAGGATCACTAGACCAGTACACCAAAATAGGATCACTAAACCAGTACACCAAAGTAGGATCACTAGGCCGGTAAACCTAAGTAGGATCACTAGACTGGTACACTGAAGTAGGATCACGAGACCAGTACACCAAAGTAGGATCAGTAGGCAAGTTCACAAAAGAAGGATCACTAGGTCAGTACACGGAATAAGGATCACTAGGCCGTTCACCGAAGTAAAATCGCTAGGCCGTTCACCGAAGTAGGATCACTAGGCCAGTACTATGTAACCAACAATTTGTTTCAAATCTAAAGCTGTTATGTGCCATTGGTAAGATGCCTTTATCTAAGCAGAAAAAACGTTGACAAATTCTGATAGTTAGCAAAGTCAAACTGTTTTTACATTACAATGAGACAGTGCAATGTTTCAGAGCAATATAAAAGAAAAGTAGACAACAAAAACGAAAAAGGAAATTAAGAAAAGTGATCTCAGTAACAAAAAAGAAACACCAACAAAAAAATCTGACATTTGTGTTTTTAAGTGGGCAGATTTGAGGAAATAGTGTCAATTAACTTCCCATTCCCTCAATTTACAGGAAGTTTGAGATAGAATTTTATGGATTAATGATCACAAGGGTTTATCTCAATGGTATGTTTGGGGCAATTATCCATCCATTTGAGAAAAGTAAATTTAATAAAAACGCCCCTAATTTAACATGTAGATGAACCCAAAATTGCTGAAAGCAATCAAATAAGCAACTTAGATTGTTTGTTCGTTTGAGGTTTAACATCTTACTCAAGGGTATTTTACTTATATGAAGACGGATTGTCCACTTTACACTGTTCCTTGCCTTATTCTAGTGGAAAACCGAGAGGGAATCTCGTAAACAAACCACCCCCGCGATTGCCGGAGCCACATCGTGTGACTCACTCATATACCTGATGGTCGACAGACGGACTTCATCCCGTGAACGGTAAATTGGAGTAGGATAAGGAAGCCCACATGCTACCACTAAGCCACGGCCATGGGCCATAAGCAACTTAGAGAGAAGAACTCCAAAACAGTTGGAGCAAGCAGCTCTAGATAGAGATAAGGCTTGTTGGTGAAATTTGAATCGGGTTTAAGGCATTCCTACGATTATTTTACTTCTATGACCTGATGCCAGCCTAATGGCTTATGAATATCATCCTCCACATCACGGCCAACAACAGGATGGTAGTCAGGGTGCAATTGTGATGAACATCCCAATAGCACCATACCATTTGCCAGATCCTTGAAACAGCAAAGGATGAAAGTTAACACTTTATCGTCAAATGTGGGTTTCCTTGATCATGCCAATGTATTTCTAGGTATTAGACTACTGAGTAGTGTAAACACTGTGCTGAAGAGAATTTCACTTATATGATGAGCACACTGATAATATGTGAAACGATAACTATTTTGTGAAATTTAATGTACCTTCCATGCCTAGAAAGCATGATTGCAAAAGGTAGATACTACCCGTAACCAAAGGATCTTTCAGTGATAAGAAAGAGCAGCATGACCAAACTCTTAACATAGTACACTCACCCAGGGGGCCTGCCTCACTGAAAGCTAATGAGTATGTGCCAGACAGTCAGAAGTACAAAGACACAGAACCAATGATTTGTTGTTCTCGGATAGGATAGATCCAGTCCCTATCCATGTTGTGTAAATGGCTAGCTTGTATTAGCACGAGACTCAGGAGCTTAAACAGTGTTTGTTAAAAAAACAATTTACATCCATAATCTTACGGACAAACAAAAAAACATTGAGGTTCATGCGATTTTATCTGATGGCTAATTTTGTTGTTGTTGTTGTTGCTTGAAGATGGATTAACGGTGTACTTAATGTAATTTCAATTCTATAATATCACTGGCAACAAAGAATGGCAAGATAGGACAATCACAAGACATGTACAATAAAAAATACATTAAGATAGGGCAGTATCTGACAGCCCCTCAGCTCTTGACAATACAAGGGGCCGGTTGCTCAAAACCAAGATTATTGGCTAATAGCAGATTAACCCACTTATCTAGGATTTGAGATATGTCTTCAACATGGAGTGATGTCATCTAATCTAGGATTAAAATTAATAGCCTCTTGGACAACTAGCCCCAGGGCAACAGGAAACCCTCAAACTAGTTTTCATTTGTATCACTCAGTCAATTAAACTTTGTCTTCTTCAGTAACAAGAAAGTAGTCCCTTGACATTGATGTCATCTGTATAACTACGCACATGTTCCAGACATCATTAATCTCACCTATCAGATGGCCGCCAATACTTTAGAGACGAAGACAGGAAGAAAGAATGAATGATGTGATTGTCTGTTTTACAATGAGGATTGATGCCCAGATTCACTGGTAAGAAGAGGGACACTCTTCCGTTACGCCATAGTTATTGAGAGATGTACTTACACACATGAGATACAAGAGCATCATATCCTGTTGAAGAAATCAGGTTGATGTCGAATCGTCAGTTAAGTTTGAAACATAGTATAGTTCACCAGATTTAAAGTTTTAATATGTAATCAATATTTCTGGATGGATGACAGAGATAATTCAAAACATCAATGGAATCAACTACCTTTAATAAATTAAATATAAAATAAAGTCAAAATAATCATACTTCCATAGTAACAGTTTTGTTGTCCAGGCAACAGAGATATGTCAAAATATAAATGGAGTCAACTACCTTAAACTAAATATAGAAACATAAAGATGCAGGACAAGGGAAATCGTACCTCCATCGTAACAGTCTTGTTGTCTGGGTTGTCGATCAGCCATCGTGCCAATGTTCCAGGTGATGTTCTATTGGTCAATATCACACTGTTCTTCTCTTCTGTGCACCAGGCAATGAAGAGATCCCGTGAAAAGCCACTCTCTAAATCGGACACACTCGCCAGTACCACCTGAAAATAACGATAAGAAAAACATAATTGAGATGGACATATTAAGATTCATTAACCCTCAATGTTACTGATGGTAGACTTTATATTACACTGGGGAATCTGAAAATGGAGGGAATACAATTAAACTGTTTAATCAGATCCATCTGTTTTAGGTCACAGTCAAATACTGTACGAGTGGTGAACATAGACTGGATAGAAAACCTAAAGTCTCAAAAAAGAGAATATTAATAATAGTTAGTATGGGTGTGTGTACTCTTCAACCATACTGGTCAGATTGATTGATTGATTGATTGGTGTTTTACGCAGCGCTTAAGGGTATTTCACTTATATGACCATACTGGACAGTGTCAAGTATACCAAAATGGATATGTATGCTTGATTTATCTGGAATAAAAAAGTATGTCAGATTGCTTCGTCTTTGTGGTTCAGTGCCCACAACACACCCAGGATTGATTGGACACATGGATTGATTGATTGATGTTTAACGCCCTGCCCAATGGCATTTCCCTTATATGACAGCAGTGTATCCAATGGTAATTGACCCTCTTACACAACCATAAAAAATGAACTGTTCTTGTTCTGTTGGACAATTAATCTTCCTCCAGAGCTTAGTAAAGCAGTATGTCTATACTTGAATCATCTTGCTCTTAGGCAGAGGGCTGGATACATGGAAACCATCTGCTAAAATTTCTACAAGCTAATGTGAGTGAGGACAGTCCAGTCTCGCAGAAGGTTAGGTGTGCACAGTGCATCTGAACAAATTCTTCTCAATTTAATGACGTCACATTTATAGTTTTAACAAATCTTTTTTGTTTTTTTTATAAATTATGACAAAATTGGTTTCATTGTGAGCTAATTTGACCTTGTTGTTAAAATCAATGTTCAATAAAGTACCTAGAAAATGACAGATTTCCAGATCACCACTGAGCATGAAACGGTGGAACAACAGGGCTGACAGCTTGGATGGTTTAGTTTAATTAAATCCACCCAGTTTACATCGAGAAATGTTTTAAACTGTCACAAAATTCTACCCGTTTAAACATTCAGGGATAAAGACATCATTTACTGTCGCTGACAGCCAAAAATCTAACACAGGTGCATTCAAACTGAAATTATGTAATTTTAGAAATGAAATTCAAAATCAGTCAAGGTTTTATGGTAATCCTATATGAAGGTATGAATTCTCGGCCCTTTAGAAAAAAATATCTACATGTATACATTTAATAAATATCTATTTCACAGCTCATCCATTTTGTTTACAACTTTGGAAAGTTGAGTGAATTTGCCCTTCACAATCGTAACAGCTTCCATAACTTGTTTCAGTCCCATGTGGACCTATGATTTATATCACATGGGGGTGGATTTAATCTTAGCCATTTCACACCATATTGATGTAAGTAGACAGAGAAATGGAAAACTGTGCTCTTATAAATAAAAAATAAAAACATATTTGAAGGTATATGGCACCATTACTACCCACTAGTCCGATTGATTGATTGGGGTTTAACATCATACTCAAGGGTATTTCACTACTAGGACGACACGCCAGCCCAATGGGTGAAGGAAACCACATTCAACACCACTGGCAACAAACAAAGACATCACAGGACAAATACAGACACCATAAACAGATCGGCTTCCTGTTCCCCCCAGGCTGGAGCCACATCATGAGACTCACTCATATACCTGAGGTCAACAGATGGAATCGAACCTGTGAGCAGCACATTGAAGTAGGCTCAGTAGATCGACATGCTATCCACTGAACCATGGTCTCAGAGACTCAGACCCAGTAGTAGTCAGAATGATGTGCAAATGTCTGGAGGTTAATATGCACTAGTTTGAAGGGTTTCCCTAACAGAAGACGTGGGAGTTCTTACTTTTCTACTACTGTCATGAAGTACGACCACATTTTTTTTTCTGTATTCTTTATTTCCGCGTCTCTATGATGATGGCTTCATAGAGAAGCGGAAACATGGAATACAGAAAAATTACTTTAATATTTCGAAGTTGCATTTATTTTATTCTAACAGTGTAACTATAGTCAAATCTTAACCACATTTAATATTCATGCCTTCTCAATTAATCTCATAATATATTTTTTAACTTTGTTTACAAAAAAAAAAAAAAAAAAAAAAATCCTAACTTTTTAATGACTTGGTATTTAAACTATGAATTATAATTTGCAAAACTGTTAGCTCACCATGGATACTTGAAAAGGAACCATGATACCTTATGTTGTTACAACGTACCTGTAACTATTGCAATAAGATCTTGATTACCTTAATATTATTCTGCAGGAAAATGTTTGGACTAGTGAAATTTTGGACTAGTGAACCTACGGACTACTACACATGCATTTCAAAATATTCGTACTAGCGAAATTAACCATTCCTGAGATACACCGTTGTCTCAATGAATTCTTTATAATAACCACATAAATAGTAGAGCTATTTTTCAAAAGGTTTCCAGCCTCCTCAAGGGTATTTCACTTATATGATGACGCAATCTCCACTTCACACTGTTCCTTGCCTGATAACAGTGGAAAACCGAGAAGAAACCTCATAAAAAGGACCCCCGCGATTGCTAGAGCCACATTGTGTGAATCGCTCATATACCTGATAGTCGACAGACAGACTCGATTCTGTGAACAGTACATCACATAAGGATTAGTAAGCGCACACACTTACCACTAAGCCACAGCAGTGGACGCCTACTTTTGTTATTGTTTTATGTATTCTTGGACGCCGCAACAAGTTTGTTTATCTTGTATTTTAATTTGTGAAATTACGTACATGCTAAAAGCATAGGAAATCTTGAGTGAGTGTGACGTTTATCTGCTCGGGAGATTAATAATTTGTTGGTCTTGTATCAGTTTCAGGGTAATTTGGCTGGGTTTACTCAGAATTTAAAAAAATAAAAAATTGCTATCATGTAGGCACAGACAGAAATAGGTTAAGCAGACAAAAACACTGATTGGTGGACATGTGTCAATCAATCAATGTCGCATGATCAACGAGTCAACCTTGGAATGAAATATGTATTCTTCTTTTCTGCTAATAAAGGTTACAAGAAAGTCAATTGAGACAAGGGATGAAATCACGTTTTCTCTCCCAGAAACATTTGATGAACTTGCTATAGCTAATAACACAAAATCAATAGTTTTTCATTCTCAAAAGTGCAGATTATTCTATTCTTTGCATGAGAACTTCAAATATAAATTCTGGTGTAAAAAAAAGTTCAAACAGATCATTTGCAATTTTTTTTTTTTGTAAATGGACAGACACAGAATTTTCTTTTCTACAATAAAAAAGTAAAAGTGCAAGGTGGCACAAATTTTCTTTTACTGTTTCCGTCATTCCTCGATGAAAATAGCAACACAAACTTCTCATAATTAAATCAACAGCCAAACAATTACTTTAACTAGACATTATCAGAGTTTTCAGAAAGCTAAATAACTACAGCTATTCAGAACATTTGATACAAGGCCTATATTAAACCTGTACGAAACAGTCTTAATAACTGCAAGCTTGTACGTACATTTGCTTATAATCACTCAAAATACAGATTTACATGTATAGATTTACACATAGCCATGTGCATGTACTTAATACAGTAATGTAATCCCAATGATTAAATTGGTGTGGCCTTACAGACAATGGATTCTCTAGTTCCACATTTTGCTAGTACTTTAAAGCTTTCCTCTAAAGACACATGTGGCATATGGATTCACTTTCACCTATATAAAACAAAAACATCTAAGGATTCTCTAACTTTATCTGTACTTTAATAGCAGTGTAAATGTACTTTGGATCTGACGAACATTTTTCATAGTCGATAAGATAATGAGTGCATATGAATGCACAGATATTCAGCAATAGTTCTACTAATCTCTCTTTTGTCAACAAACCCAATGGGTTTGTCAAACGTGCAGAAGACAAAAGAAAAACACTGTTCTACTTTAAGATGAAACAATGAGAAAACAAACAAAAACATAATTGCTTTTTTATTTAATCAAGGGTAGTGAGAAATTTGAAATCATGAGCGAAAAGGCTGATTTAAAATGGCATTACCTTACACCAAGGCTAGGCATGCTTGGACATAAATAGAATATTTTCTCAGCTTTTAAAGACACACCCAGGGCGGTTTTCTATGCAGTCAAGCATTTGAATAGGGGTTTTTATTGCAATGTATATTTAAGAAATAATGTTTCCCTAAATGAGGTAGGTGGTCAATTTGATCACAGTTTGAGGTGGAGGAGTATATTTTTGGAGTAGAAAGGTTAGTCCTAGGCTGGGGGGAAATTGATGATATACCATGGTTTATGTTTTCACTCTCTACAGACATTATATAGACAATAGCTAACCAGTTTTATTTTCCACTATGTACAGATGTGACGAAGACAATATCAAACAAACACCCCAGTTTCGTTTTTCCACCGATCAAATCTGATTATTGATTGCGGCCTTTATTTTCTCGGATACACAATTCTGTTGTTTTGGACGTCGGCACGCTTCGATATTTTACACGGCTCCAAGTCTGTTTGTCTTGTCAGTAGATATGCCAGAGACGTTACCTGGTTCAATATGTATGGCGATTACCCAATAAAACGTAGCTCAATAAAAACTCGCTTAATTTCAGCTCATGGTTACAAAACCCAGAGTTAAATTGGCTGAAGCACAGGGCACGCGGAGTAACACTATATATTACTACTGCACACAGAGCATGCGGAGTATCACTATATATAACGACTGCGCACAAATGAAGAACAGAAGTCCAACCCAACACCTATTTTCACATAACAGGGTCCATGTTTACAACATAGAATAGATTATCTGGCTCCAGAGGGAATAGTATGTAGACATTTTTCTATCAAAATTTGGCAGGTTATGTTGAGTGCTCTAACCAACTGTTCAATAGACACTAAACAATAAACTATTGCCTATGGATATAAATAAATGTGTACTTTATTGAGTTTTGATGCTTTGGTATAGGTGTTAATAGTCCCCAAACTTGTTTAATGCCATACTTCAGATTATTTCACTCATATGATGGTATGCCAGCTGATTGATGGGTGAATAAAACGGCCCTTAGCATCACTACCAGCAAACAAACCCAAGGTGTGATAACAAGACAAAAAACAAAGACACCACATTAGATTGGCTTCTCGTTGCCTCCAGGACAACAGGTAAGATGTTGCCTCCAATGGCCCGCGCCATTCTTACAGATATTTCACTCAGTATGTGTGACAGTGTGTCAGCTGAAATGGGTCCAGTTGTTTAAATAAACACTGTCAGTCCATCACTGGCAACAAACAAACAACAGAGTGAGCAAAATCTTGATTGATAGGCACCATGACTCATCAGCTTCTTACCACTTCACTCAGGGATCACCAGAGAACAATGAGTTCTGAAGAACCAACTGAAGAGAAGGCAACAAAAGGGTCATTTTGATTTGCTATATTTCATTGTTTCTAGAAAAAAACATCCTGCATAAGACCCAAAAGTTGATAGGTCAGTGCAATTAAAGTGTCCACCTATACAACACCTATGTATGTTTGTTTGTTTGTTTGTTTGTTTGATTGGGGTTTAACACCGAACTTAAGGTTATTTCATCATATGATGGGTGCCAGCCCAATGGGTGGAGGAAACCACCCCTGACACGACTGGCAACAAACAAAAACGTTGCAGGAAAAATACATGACACTCACAGACAATACAAAGACATCACAAACAGAGCAGCTTTCTGTTCCTTTTTAGCTCTGAGAGCACCAGGGCAACAGGAAGCTCCCTCCTTCCACTCGCTGTAAAACCTAAGTAAGTTAATGGAGATTGTTTGTATATTTGATTGATTGAGATTTAACCTTCGTACAAGAGGGTAAATCACTTTACGCTGTGCTTAAGGGTATTTCACTGCTGTTATAAGATGGCAGTGTATTCCCACAAAAAATTGACACAACCACAACCAAGCTGTGAAGTGTTTTCATAATAAATACAAATACCAACTCCTGAGCTACTCCTTGTAATCATTTTATACTTATACAAGCTTTTGGAGTTTGTATCTTGTTTATTTAATTCAACTCACATATGAGTCTTAAACAATAATTTCATAATGTTGGAAAGTTGATCTTCCTCTAGAGCTATAAAGTAAAGACAGCATTGCTACTCTTCAATCAAACTATCCTATGCTAAGTCAAGACAGCAATGCTACTCTCCACACAAAGTACCCTATGCTAAGTCAAGACAGCAATGCTACTCTTCAATCAAACTACCCTATGCTAAGTCAAGACAGCATTGCTACTCTTCAATCAAACTACCCTATGCTAAGTCAAGACAGCATTGCTTCTCTTCAATCAAACTACCCTATGCTAAGTCAAGACAGAATTGCTACGCTTCAATCAAACTACCCTATGCTAATTCAAGACAGAATTGCTACTCTTAAATCAAACTACCCTAGGCTAATTCAAGACAGCATTGCTACTCTTCAATCAAACTACCCTTAGCCAAAGGGCTTCACTTATATGATGACGGATTGTTTGTTTCACCGTGTTCCTTGCCTAATTACAGCGCAAAATATAAAGGAAATGTCGTAAAAACCATTCCTGGGATTGCCGGAGCCACATCTTGTGACTCACTCATATACCTGATGGTTGATTGTGAAAGTGTCTGCTTATTAACACTGCAATAGCACAGCTGGTACTTTGAATAAGTTATTTTTCATCTGACAACTGGTGAATAAACCATGGCTGAATCCCACGAAATAAACTTACTCATTGGTTTTTATGGGTATTTCACTTATATTGATTGATAAATAAGTGTTTTACGTCGTTCTTAAGGGTATTTCACTTAAATGACGGGGGTGTGTTACAACAAAACTTCACACTAGGATAACCATAAAATGGGGGATGTTTTGATACTGTTGAAAAGTTAACATTTCTCTAGTGTTAAGTTAAGACAGCATTGCTACTCTCTAAACAAACTGCCCTTAGCCGGAGGGTTATTTCACTTATAACACTGCAGTTCATTCGGACAGTAAAATAGACACACAAACATCAAATGTTCTGTTTTGCTCTATTGCAAAATTAATCTTCCTCCAGTGTTAAATAAAGGCAATTTGGCTGTGCTGGGTACATACTTCCCTTAGATGGAGGGCTCTATAGAAAAGTTCAGGGCCTTCTTCCACAAAGAGGTTTTAGCCTTATTAGTCTATCTTAATTACCATGGCGACACAATACATTCAGTACTGGTCGTCATGACAATTAAGATGCATTTAGATTATGATAGCTTTGTGGAACGGGCCCCAGAGAAAGAATTCAACAGCTGAGTTCGTTATAGAATATAATTTCAAACCTATGTTGTACGATATCATGGGGCAATTAAGTTTCTGTAATGATGTAACAAAATTAAGCTTGGCTTATCTTTTGAACATCCCAGGCCTGTCATTCTAGGGTACAGGTTAACAGTGTCTGGAAGTCTTTGTTCAATCTGCTTGAAGTGTACATGTAACACGCTTTATTTATAGAGGTGCTAAATACAGGTATTCATACGAACCCTATTATAAGACTCGTCATACTTCTCTCACGTGTTGTACTTAATGAACTATACGCACGGAGACTCCATCCATCTGGAATAATGCATACAGATGATGCTACCCACACACTGTAGTACCTTTACTTCAAACAAAACAGTGTCAGGTTATTACAAATTACACAGCCTGTTGTTTTGTACCCTACGGCAGGGACAATTTCAGCCATAAAACCAATACTTATAAAAGTTATAAAAGGAATAAAAGGAACTCATGTCTGGCAACTCTCAGAAAATAAACAACAAATATTTTGTCTTCTTAAGCTATAATACAGCTATCAAAATGGTTATATTATTCATAGATTATTCATCCTCCTATCCACATAGTTGCCCATGTTCACCATCCTTCAATCCACAACTGTGCCCACATTCACCATCCTTCCATCCACATCTGTGTCCATGTTCACCATCCTTCCATTTACACTTGTGCCCACATTTACCATGCTCCCATCCACAATTGTGCCCACATTCACCATCAGCCCACCCACACCTGTGCTCAACTTAACCATCCTTCCATCCACACCTGTGCCCTAGCCAACCAGCCTAACACCAGCATTTACCATCGTCCTATGCACATCTGTACCCAAGTTCACTATCCTTCCATCCACGCCTGTGTCCACATTCACCATCCTCCCATCCACATCTGTGTCCATGTTCACTATCCTTCCATCTACATTTGTGCCTACGTTCACCATCCTCATATCCACATCTGTGCCTGCATTCACCATTCTTCCATCCACACTTGTGCCAATGTTCACCATCCTCCCATCCACACCTGTGCCCACGTTCACCATCCTACCACCACCATTCACCATCCTCCCATCCACATCTGTGCCCAAGTTCACCTTTGTTCTAGTTCACCATCCTCCTATCCACATCTAAGCCCATGTTCACCATCCTCCCATCCACATCTTAGCCCATGTTCACCATCCTCCCATCCACATCTGTGTCATCTTCATCATCCTTCCACCATTTTTTCACCCACATTTCATCCCAGACAAGTTTTGCAGAAGGAATTAATATACTCAAATCGCTACCAATGCTGATACTTCCTTTTGCTTAACATAAGGAAATGGAAGATGTTAAAGACAATTTAATCTATAAAAGTAAGAGGAAACCTTTTAAGATATGGATATCACCCAGACAAATAATATTGGTTTTTGTAATAGTACATCCGATACTAAACCTGACAACCCAAATATTTTTAACTGACAATAGGCAGATGTTTGAGCAGTGGTTATGTTGGTGATGAAATAATTCAGTTCCGTTTGCATTTCTATGTCCTGGAATGATTATTTAACTTGTATGACAGCCTGATAGGAAAACTAACGAGGGATGTAAAAGCATCTCAATGTTCCGGGAAACAAACTATGATATAATACAACAGGAAGCAATGGAAAAATAAGCCAGTTAAAATTACAAAACGCCTGAGGGGATTGACCTTTTCTTGCCTCTGAGTTAAGTGTTAGCCAGAATTTAATAAGAGTGTGTCTCAAATTTTTACAAAAATGAGGGTGTCTCCTTTTAAATTTTTCCTATCTTTCCTATGTTACATTTGATTGAAACAGGTTGTCTCAAAAGGCAACTTGGGATACCACCCTGTCTCTTAGTGATCCTGGGAACAGAAAGCTCATAGACGCCCACCTGAACTTAAGTACCCTTTCCGAAGAAAATTTGTTTGTTTGACTGGTTGGGGTTTAAAGCCGTACTTAAGGTTATTTCACTCATATGACAGCATGTCAGCCCTGGTGAAGGAAACCACCCTGGAAACCACTGGAAACAAACAAAGACAACACAGGAAAATATACCAGAACAATCACAGAACGCAATACAAAGACATCACAAACAGATCAGCTTCATGTTGCCTTTTAGTTTACGAGAGCAACATGAACCTCCCTCCCAAGCCTCCCATTTCAGAAGAAGAGACTACTTATAAAAAAAAAGACATTTGAGATCATATGTGTCTGTAATTTATAATACCAATGTTTTATAAAAATTGATATTAACTCCAATTAAAAATTGTAACTATTCTGAGTGAACCAATATTCCTCCCACTATACATTTATAGATTAACACTGGCGTACTGGATTAATTCAACCTCAGAAAAAAGTAAAATAAACAAATGCAATGATTTTGCAATATCCTCCATGCCTAGTCTACTAATTGTGCAGAAATTGTGTTTCCAGACAGGCAGACAGTGCATTTCCACATGGAATAGCTCAAGTGTGTCAGACTACACACAACAACGGAATGCTGTAAACCTGTTAATTAATCCCCACAAACTGAGTAGAGACAGAATGACTGCACGGTAAAACACTGTCCTAAGCTACAGGGCTCTGGCATTATGAAATTTTACCAGATTAATGACAAAGATATCCAATGGTCAATAAAGATATGTTATGGATTTTGATAAGAAATAGTTCAGAGAATATTAAAGTAAAACAAAAAACTGAATCAGATATTTTCCCAGAACAATTTTGACACATTCATTATCATATCACAAAACTGTGAAGTCATTCAGTGTAAAAACAGTAGGCGGAATAGACCCATAGGGTTACCTGTAATAAGGGAACAATTCACTCAATATCACTATTTCTATTCTGCACATATGAAAATGATTGGGATGAGTAGAGTAAAATGTGGCTATAGTACAAGGTACCTCGTAACACTTAGTATCTCTGTCCACCAAAATAAGTCTGATACCAAGGGGGATAGGGTTTGTGAAGTGGGAGGAAAGCCTATTGCTAAGCCAAATACAAGGACACAACTTGGAGCATCTGGGAACAACTCACCTTGCATTAATAACACATGTCCACACACATACCACCTAGACTCAATAAACAAGAAAGCAAGCGGACGAGACGAACAGACAGACGCCAAGTAGCATTAATAAGTCGCCCGCTACTATATTCTAGGTGAGCTTAGAATGCTACTCAATATATCTGTTTGTAGATCACTAAATGTATTATGCATGGGTTTCAACAATGGGTCAATGGTCAACCCTCAGTTTCAAGAATAATGGGTTAGAAGTACTGCGAATACTTTGACTTTCCACCATGCATGGGACAAAGTTATGTTTATTAATGAGTTTTGTAGTAACACCGGGGCGAACCCTTCTGGCACGTCTAAATATAACCTAATTTAGCACCAAATGGATGAGCTAAAAGAGTTGAACTCAAATCATGCTAAACTAATGCTCTAACTTCTGATGTCTGGTGAAACAAAGCGGATTAACTGTTAGTTATTCGGTGATAAATTCCATAGGCTTTGAGTAGTTCAGACAACACGTCTACACCAGAATCATCCGGAGATTTTCCCTTTCTGTCTGGTACTACTCGTCTGCCCCTGGGGTTCAAAGCAAGATAGAGACAAACTGATAACATATACATGGGCACATCTTTACTTATGGAACAGAATCATCTTATAATGATGGGAAAAAGTCCTCAGTTTGCCTGGTGCTTTGACCCTATAGCTATATGTGAAGTCATTATACATGTGACAGCAGTTTCTCCTTGGAATATATGATATAATGGGTGAATGTATCCATCCCTCGACAAACAGACAAGAAAGTACAAGATACAAACCAAAGACACCAAACATCGGCTTTGTATAGACTATTTATCAGATGGTAACAAGGCCAACTTCCACCAAATGTCCACTCGGTCACATTAAAGAGATGTCAGTCCAAGCAATAGCTCCCATAAATTGTTTTAAAGATGTTTTACAACATCAGCATCAAAAGCAGAAAATAAAACTGCTGAAGTGGCGGAATGAAAAAAAAAACCCTAACAAACCCACAACAACTTCTAAAAAATAGATTCTTTTCGCACACCTGTTAACCATCACACAAATTATCCAGATAATTTACTAGTCTTGAGGGAAAAAGTAAGTTGTAATTGTAAAGTAGTCTAGTGGCAACTTAAACCTCAAATATACCCCTGGAGACACCTGGTTGAGGAGATTCAAGACAATAGATTGTGGCTTATTTGAATAATATTGTTTACAAGAATTTATAACTCCCTCTGTGTGAACCTAAAACTTAACTACATAAATAACCACAGAAGAATTTACTGTTTAAAGCACCACAAATAGATGCAATGTTTTTAAATTATTCCTAAAAAAAACGTATGAATAAATCAGATGGAAATTAAACCAGGTGTTAGTGATGGGATGAGGAACTTTTCAAGGAAAATAGTTTTTGTTTGACAATATGTGTGTGTAGATGCACATGTGAGGGTGAGGACGATGGGAGGAGGGGGAGAGGGGCAGGAGAAAGGAA
>JAQQZZ010103523.1:0-16174 GCA_030265115.1 Mopalia vespertina
AGTAGATTTGTATAGTTGCTGGTTTGTATAGTTTACATTTAGAGTAGATTTGTATAGTTGCTGGTTTGTATAGTTTATATTAAGAGTAGATTTGTATAGTTGCTGGTTTGTATAGTTTACATTTAGAGTAGATTTGTATAGTTGCTGATTTGAGCTGTTTACATTTTGTGTATATTTTTTATAGTTGCTGGTTTGTGCTGTTTACATTTTGAGTAGATTTGTATAGTTGCTGGTTTGTACTGTTTACATTTAGAGTAGATTTGTATAGTTGCTGGTTTGCACTGTTTGCGTTAAGAGTAGATTTGTATAGTTGCTGGTTTGTATAGTTTACATTCTGTGTATATTTGTATAGTTTCTGGTTTGCGCTGCACACTTAGAGTTGCTGGTTTGTATAGTTTACATTTAGAGTAGATTTGTATAGTTGTTGGTTTGTATTGTTTGCATTTAGAGTAGATTTGTATAGCTGCTGGTTTGTATTGTTCGCATTGGGTGAAACGTTATTTACATTGTTATCTACTTTCTGATAATCCGAGATAAGATCAACATCATTAAATCCCAAATACATATCATTGGCCAGAAATTGTTTTGGGAGGAAAACTGGGCAGTATTAAAATCAACCTAGAAAATCCACGACCTTCCGCTAGCTGCTGGCATACCAACCAGCATACGTACCACGAGAATCGAACCTGCGACCACAGAGATTAGGGGTATATGTGTACCAAAAGCATACACTCTCTGAAGCGTACACTTAAGACTACTCCGCCACGGAGGTCTCGTAAGGCAACCTACATGGTTATCTATTTCCAAAACCCTTCAGAAAGGTTATATACACATGGTTAGCTGTTTTTTTTATATTACACAAAAGTAAACAAAACTTGCAGACAGTAAAATGGTATCTACATGATTATCTACGTTTTGGTAAAAACACTTTGGACACAACAGTATTTCTCAATTACACCACCCACCAAGAGTGCCCTTTTTACCGCGAAGATTCGCCAGACAACGAAATTTACCATTTTGAGATTCGGACAAATCGGGTTTACAAGTTGTCCCAGTGATTGAAACGGTCCACTTTGAGAATAAACGATTAAACGATTGGTTTACAAGTACTCCCCGTGAATGAATAGGTCCACGTTGAGTATTGACGATTGTTCGGACAAATCGTGTTTACAAGTACTCCCCGTGAATGAATAGGTCCACGTTGAGTATTGACGATTGTTCGGACAAATTGTGTTGACATGAATGAATAGGTCCACTTTGAGTATAGACGATTGTTCGGACAAATCGCGTTTACAAGTACTCCCCGCGAATGAATAGGTCTACTTTGAGAATAGACGATTGTTCGGACAAATCGGGTTTACAAGTAAACCCCGTGAATGAATAGGTCCACTTTGAGTATAGACGATTGTTCGGACAAATCGGGTTTACAAGTATTCCCCGTGAATGAATAGGTCCAATTTGAGTATAGACGATTGTTCGGTCAAATCGGGTACACAAGTTCTCCCGGCTAATGAAAAGGTCCACTTTGAGTATAACAAAAATTGTTCCATGAGAACTAGATAACATTATTTGTTTGTTTGTGCGTTTTGCTATAGAAGTAAATGAGTTGTTTATACTTGTTATCCAAAGCGAGAGATAGGGCGTATCAGAGTTAGCACGTGGAGAGACCGGTGATTCTAGATTTATAGGAGTAGGAGTGGTGTTTTAAGGAGCTTTAAGGAATAACCCTGATTTGCACTACATTTTCACAACATGTCAGTGCTAAATAAGGACGCGATGTAAAAACTTTTGATGAACTATAAAACGTCTGTTCGTATTGTAAGATCGATTCAATCTGGTTGAAATGGGATCTAAGTTAATTTCCCGATATCCTGTTGTCGCTTAAATATAGATCTGGCAAAATCAGGTAACAAACGGCGCTGCTCGGATGTCAACCCCCAGAGCTGTTTCCCCATACTTGGTAATAAGAAGTAATTCTCCGATGTCAGCACTGACGAGTGAGCTTAGGCAAGTATAGCTCTCCTTAATTCAACCCCAAGCTATCTGACTTTTTATTGGGCAATTGGGACAGTGACCGTACTTTTATCTATATTTATTTGTTAATGGGTTGAATGGTTATGTATGGACGAGTCCTTGCGCTGTCGCAAGCTTCCTATAGCGCCCACACAAAGACAATTAATAAAATCAAAATAATAAATACGAAAACAAACTGTAAGTTGCTAATTTCCTTGAATTAATTCCTTTGTCAGATTTTTATTTGTGATGCGTCATGGCACACGAATACAATATAAACAGACTCCAAAATATTAAGTCACGTGACATGTTTCAAAACTCAACTGTGAGTGACCTTTCTAACGGAATCTGTGGATTTTGGAAAGACTTTAAAATGATCACAAGAAAGCCCTTTCCAAGGGCAATGAAAGATGATCGTACTACTATTGAACATTGCGCCTCCATAAACTAGGCTACTGCCGTTAACGTTAGAGGAGGAGACTAAAACAGAAGTGGGGGAGATTGCAAGATCTGTGAAAACTGCCTTTGCTCTGAGGGATCAAGCTAATTGTCAAATTCCTGAATACCTAGAGAGGCTTAGGCCGTGTATTTTCCATAACTCTTTGTGCCAGTGCTCCAGATTTAACAGTTGTTATTCTGACTGAGAGGTTTATGATGCTTCTGGAAAATACAACGACTGTTTCCGTTTTCAGTTTGTACAGTGCGATGGGGTTACAGGCATTTTCGCTGTCAGCTGAGGCAAAGAGGCGACGGGTTGTCCGTCGACAGACATCTATGTGACTCCGGTCCCTTGTTAAGTATCCTGCTCAGCCCACTCTTAAATTATGTTCCATCAACATGATCTATTCTCAGCGAAACATCTCCGAACCTAAGTTGTCTGTACTAATCACGACCTCTTTATCCGAAAGTTCCCCCCAACATTGAAACCAGAGAAAACTACAGACTTTGAGGTGTAAAACGAAACATTTGTCTCGTTATGGTTATTTTGTCTGGATTTTCGCGTAAACCATTCGCGTAATGGAACTCTAGTAAAAACAACGGAATATGATATCACTCGTTTTTTAGATGCTTAAGTTAAAAAACAATAAAATAAAAAGATAACAAGGTACGAAAAACGTTTATATTTTTGTATTTGCACATTTTTAAGCTACGTCTCTATAATGCTGTTTTTACGACTTCTAGAGACATAGGATCTGGTTAGCTACCATTAATCTTTCTAGTACTGACGAATAGCTAGCTTAGATAAAAATTAACATCGAAAAGACGACATTTCTATCAAATTTAGCCCTTGTTTTTTTCTTCCAAACCTGTGATGTAGTCTTAATTTTGAGGTCGCGATTCTTTGAAACTGCTTGTTTTAGGACTCAATAAAACTGTCCACATCATCAATTAATCCATCTCGTTTGTTACTTTGTGGAAAAATTTTGTTTTCCTTTTTGTCTAATATAAACAGCTCACTTAAATCCTCTATTTCTGTGTCAGAAATTGCATTGTCAATGGCTGTCAAGTCGTCGGCCTTTTTTTTATTACATCTGCTTGTTTACAACACAATCTGGTCCATCAAATGTGTGTCGTCCGAAATATCGTGTCCGATAACGTGCAATTATATTTCATTTAAATTTCTCCCTATTCTATGTATGTGTTTGTTGCGGTATATATTATTCAATATTAACCCGCAACGTTCTTGAGTTACTTCCATTGTAAGCACAATGACTGTAAACATACAAAACTGTATATGGACAGAAGCTTCGCTTTGCTCCATATAACTTTCCGTTGGTTTCTGATCAGTTCATTAGCTGTCATACATGTATGCCCTATGTCCGCAGACCCCTCCATTATTTGTTAAATAAAGGATAGTTGTAGTTTGTACAAACATCGCAGGAATGGGCAATTAGGTGTATAATAAATAAATCAATTTAAATATATATATAGAGAGTATATGTACAGTGCGTGATACGTGACGATGTATCAGCTCGAGTTTTGTCAGATCGAACTGCAGTATCAATCGAGCTCGAAGGGCGAGATTGATACGCAGTCCGGCCTGAGACAAAGAGAGCTGATACGACACGTTACACGAACTAGATATAATCTGTTTATCATATACCTTCAATGTTTCTTGAAAAGCTCGAATTTTTGGGACAAATTTGACAAACTTTCAGTGAGGATCGCTTGACAGAGGCAAAGTACTACTTATATGCTATTAAGTCCGGGATTTAAAATAATCCAATCTTTAATTGTGAAATCATATAATAAAACGGGCTGTTTGGTTTCACTTTTTGAAACCTATAAAACTACAAGCATGATAATATGACTTAAGTATTCAAAAACACAGTTAGATTGTTTGAAAATGAAATTTAAAGAAGAACGCAAGTTTGTTTACATTAAAATCATCTTACTGCGCAGAGGGAGCGCGTGAATTTGTTCTTTAAAATTACACACCATAGAAAAACATGCGAGAAAACATAGTTCAATTCCAAACACCAACTAGCAACTTTATTTTGTGTAATCATAATGTATATTGGTTTTAATTAAAAAAATAAAAATAAATTTCACAAATTGTCCGGTTGCCTAGTGTTGAACTCTGTTTTACAAAGTTGAGGGATTTCCCCTGTCGCGTTAGGGGAGGCTGTCATATAGAATGTAAACGTTGAAAGCAGTCCCGTTTCAGGCCGTACGCATATGAACCATCTGATTCGTTTATTTCTGAACAGGAAGAGAGGTCATTGGTCCGAATACATTCTGTTTATAAAAGCATACGTACATCCGAACATAAAAACAAATGTATAATACAAAAATACATCAGACCAGGTTAAAATTTTACACGCCCATTTTACTCTGCCACGATTTCACTTGTTAGTAATGAATATACAATAGCCGGTAATTTGGATCTTATTAAAGTCAGGCTGAAGATTAATGTGACTATAAAGCCCGATTAAGCGGTAGTTTATTTTGTCTGCGACATACAATTATCGATTTGTTACAGTGGTGGAGCTAAATACTTTTGTGTGAATATCGTGTATGTAAACACAAAACTGTTCCAGGTTCAACGTGATAGTATCCGCCGGAAGCGCACAAGACGACTGAGGTGCACCGTGATTGGACGTTATTCCAGGAAATCACGGCTTGAATTTAGCGAATGAAACTTCGGTATTTGTTCCTGATGTTTATACTTGTACATTAATCAATGTTAGAATTTTCCCAGACTGGATGTGATTTTGAATTCTTTTTATCGACATTTTATAGTAGATTATATCTGCTTTAGCTGAGTATGTCTACAGTTTACATACTTTTACAATCATTTAGTAAGTATGACTACCGTTGAACAGTTTAACATAGTAAGGTATAGTAACTACTCCGAAGAAAGATAATGAATTCATTTCGACTCGATGGTTCGGTTTATTGGTTAACCCTTCATCAGGAGTGTAAATTCAATTTGCGTCATGGGGTTTCGCGTGCACATTCATTCATATTGAAATATTTCCCTTTACAGAGCGAATTATGTCTCGTTCGATTTGAATAGACCCGGATGAACCGCAGTAATAGCTGCTGTGTTATTGGTTATTCTTTTAGACCTGCCCAAATTCTTCATCTCTTTCATCTACTGCTGACTCGACTTCATTAGCTGGATATTGATGTGTAATTTTATCCCCGTTTCCAGCCTCTGTTAATTTTAGTGTAGTCGTTTAAGCTGATTAGACCACGGACAATCCAACGCCGAATAGCAATAGGCGCAAGGTGCTAACCCCTCCAGACAAACCATTTAATGAAGGGCTTCGTTTAATCTTTAATGTAGCCACTCAGAAAATTGGACACATACAAAATAGGAGCTCCAACACAGTCGCGTGTATAACTACAGTATATTGTTGATGGGGATGTCAGTTGGTGGACGACAAATACCCTTATTTAGTGTGTAGTGTGATAATATACATGTACATTCATTTTATTCCCAATCACACCTCAAAAATAATCTTTTTAAACAGCTAGTTTGAAACATTTTGCCAATATGCATTTTGTAGAATGAAAACAAAACTTCAATTTGTGTGTGTGTCTGTTTTACTTTAACATTTTGGTACATACTGGCATTTTGTATTGTATTGTATTGTATTGTGAGTGGCTGCCAGGGAGTGACCATGTGTTGCAGCATTAGCTAGGGACGATAGTGACCACGTGTTTCTTGTAACATCAACTGCAGGCCGGTCGTGGCTTTGCATGTATAACCAGCAGCTGTTGGGGACAGAGTTTGTCTTGTGTTATCAGTGGTTGTCGGGGACAGAGTTTGTCTTGTGTTATCAGTAGTTGCCGAGGTTGTCTTGTGTTATCAGTGGTTGTCGGGGACCGATTTTGTCTTGTGTTATCAGTGGTTGTCGGGGACAGAGTTTGTCTTGTGTTATCAGTGGCTGTCTGGGACAGAGTTTGTCTTGTGTTATCAGTAGTTACAGAGGCCCATGTCTGTCTTGTGTTATCAGAGGTTTTCGGGGACCGATTGTGTCTTGTGTTATCAGAGGTTGTCGGGGACCGAGTTTGTCTGGTGTTATTAGAGGTTGCCGAGGCCCGAGTTTGTCTTGTATTATCAGAGGTTGTCAGTGACCGATTTTGCCTTGTGTTATCAGTGGTTGTCGGGGACCGATTTTGTCTTGTGTTATCAGAGGATGTCGGTGACCAAGTTTGTCTTGAATTATCAGTCTGGCCGGCATCGACTTTGTCTTGTGTTATCAGAGGTTGCCGAGGACCGATTTTGTCTGGTGTTATCAGTGGTTGTCGGGGACCAAATTTGTCTTGTGTTATCACTTCTTGTCGGGGACCGACTCTGGCTAGTGTTATCAGTGATTGTCGGTGACCGTGTTCGTCTTGAATTATCAGTCTGACCGTGATTGACTTTGTCTTGTGTTATCAGTTGTTGTTCAAGACCGAGTTTTTCTTGTGTTATCAGTCTGGCCGGTGTCGACGAGTTAGTCTTGTCATTTTGTATTGTGTGGTATTGTATTGTATTGTATTGTGAGGGGCTGACAGGGAGTGACCATGTGTTGCAGCATTTAATAGCTGAGGACGATAGTGACCAGGTATTTCTTGTATCATCAACTGTAGGCTGGTCGTGGCTTTGCATGTATAACCAGCAGCTGTTGGGGACCGAGTTTGTCTTGTGTTATCAGTGGTTGTCGGGGACCGAGTTTGTCTTGTGTAATCAGTAGTTGCCGAGGTTGTCTTGTATAATAAGAGGTTTTCGGGGACCGATTTTGTCTTGTGTTATCAGTGGTTGCCGTGGACCAAGTTTGTCTTGTGTTATCAGTAGTTGCCGAGGTTGTCTTGTATTATAAGAGGTTTTCGGGGACCGAGTTTGTCTGGTGTTATCAGTAGTTGCCGGGGTTGTCTTGTGTTATCAGAGGTTTTCGGGGACCGATTGTGTCTTGTGTTAACAGTGGTTGTCGGGGACCGAGTTTGTCTTGTGTTTTCAGTAGTTGCCGAGGCCAGAGTTTGTCTTGTATTATAAGAGGTTCTCGGGGACCGATTTTGTCTTGTATTATCAGAGGTTGCCGAGGCCCGAGTTTGTCTTGTATTAACAGTGGTTGTCGGGACCGAGTGTTTCTTGTATTATCAACGATTGTCAGGGACCGAGTAAGTCAATTGTAACTCGGTTGGTCGTGACTTTGCATGTATAACCAGCAGCTGTTGGGGACAGAGTTAATCTTGTGTTATCAGTGGTTGTCGGGGACCGAGTTTGTCTTGTGTTATCAGTGGTTGTCGGGGACCGAGTTTGTCTTTTGTTATCAGTAGTTGCCGAGGTTCGAGTTTGTCTTGTATAAACAGACGTTATCAGGGACCGTGTTAGTCTTTTGTTTTCAGTGGTTGTCGGGGACCGAGTTTTTCTTGTATTATCAACGATTGTCAGGGACCGAGTAAGTCTTGTGTTTTCAGTGGTTGTCGGAGAGCAAGTTAGCCTTGTGTTATCAGTGATTGTCGACGACCGAGTTACTCCTGGGTTTTTAGTGGTTGTCGGGGACCAAATTTGTTGTGTGTTATCAGTGATTGTCGGGGGCCGAGTTTGTTCTGTGTTATCAGTGGTTTTCGGTGACCAAGTTTGTCATGTGTAATCAGTGGTTTTCGGTGACCAAGTTTGTCATGTGTAATCAGTGGTTTTACCAAGCTAGTCTTGTGTTATCAGTGGTTTTCGGTGACCAAGTTTGTCTTGTGTTATCAGTGGTTGTCAGTGACCGATTTTGTCTTGTGTTATCAGTGGTTGTCGGGGACCGAGTTTGTCTTGTGTCATCAGTGGTTGTCGGGGACCGAGTTTGTCTTGTGTTATCAGTAGTTGCCGGGGTTGTCTTGTATTATAAGAGGTTTTCGGGGACCGATTTTGTCTTGTGTTATCAGTGGTGGTCGAGGACCGAGTTTTTTCTTGTGTTATCAGTAGTTGCCGAGGTTGTCTTTTGTTATCAGTGGTTGTCGGCGAGCGAGTTAGTCTTGTTTTTTTTCTGTGGTCCGGGACAGAGTTTGTCTTGTGTTATCAGTGGTTTTCGGTGACCAAGTTTGTCATGTGTCATCAGTGGTTGTCGGGGACCGAGTTTGTCTTGTGCAATCAGTGGTTGTCGGGGGCCGAGTTTGTCTTGTGTTATCAGTAGTTGCCGAGGTTGTCTTCTGTTATCAATGGTTGTCGGCGAGCGAGTTTGTTCTGTGTTATCAGTTGTTGTTCGGGGACCGTATTTGTGTGTGTTATCAGGGATTGTCGAAGACCGAGTTTGTCTTGTGTTATCAGTGGTTGTCAGGGACTGAGTTAGTCTTGTGTTTCAGTGGTTGTCATGGACCGAGTTAGTCTTGTGTTTTCAGTGGTTGTCGGGGGGGGGGGGGGTGCAGATTGACTTTGTTATAATGAGAATATTCGGGAGATGATGCTCAAAGGTATTTCCCGCCTATATATACACAATAAGAAAACCTATGTTGGATATTAATATTCCAGATTTAGCCACAGGTCACTCCTGTAGTTCAAATGAAATGACAGCAGTTAGACTTTAAAGGATACCTACTTCCAGCCAACCCGTTTCGAGGTGTTTCGATGTGACCCGTCTACGGTCACTCTTTTCATACCGATATACTTTCATCATTTAATCCAATTGCGGATAGAACACAATGCATATCAAAGGGCAACAACTTCTCCAGCGTCGCGTTCAATTTAATCGATCTTGTTGTCTCCCCTGATGCAAATCAAACAAATCGGACTGCATCAAAAAAAAAAAAAAACTGACGGATTTGTCTCACGAGTTAAAAATGGCAAAAGCGACACATACCAATGTCTGAACACCACATATTGTCAGCTCGTGTCCTCTGCAAAACATTGAGAGCAGTTCGACATTACATTACCGGTATTATAGCTATATTATGTCGAACTTATAACTATGCGCTATATGTACGGTTCATTAATTTGTGATAATTATAATTCTGAAATAGAAATTAAATGGCTTTCAACATAGAGCAATGTATGCAAATAACGTAATATATTTAATCAACAATTACAAAGCATCTGTTAGTTTCATTTTATTTTAAAAGTAATATATAAAAGACAGAAATGTATATTAAAGATAATTACCAGCGTATTCTCATCACGTAAACATACGCCATTATACTTATGGTGTGGTTTCTATTGTTATCGTGTACGTTATTTGCAAGACTCCTATTCTGCGTGGTATTCAACCTTGTATCCGCCATATTCATTTGAATTAATGTTGCATCCACAAGCTTATCAAGATTACAAACGTGTCGATTTTCCGTGAGGCTTTCTAGCTTCTGACATATTCGAAGTATAACATGACAATGCCATGCTCCAGATAGATTAGCCGTGATTCATTGCTTTCCTCTAACACGGGTCAGCTTTCGTCGAAAAAACATGATAAAGCAAGTGTGTGCTAACGGGGCAAAAAATGCCGGCAAATGGTTATTCACAAAAGAGTACCTTCTATACACTGTAAATCCCAACGTTTAGGTTCTAAACGCAATAATAAACGCGAAACTGTAACACTTTTTAAACACAATACTGTGTTTATAGCCAATATCTAAACATAATGTTTAAGTAAGTTAAACACTTTGTTTAAAACCAAAAACAATGTGGTTAGTTCCATTATACACATTGTTTATAGCTTTTAAACATTATTTTGTGTTTAACATCTAAACTCAATAATTAATTTATGGTTGGGTAACACCTTTTAAACGGAATATAGTGTTTATTTGCCTCTGAGATAAACACTTAGTTTAGTTCACACTCTTGTTTTACTTACACCACAACTTGTTTTGGCTTGTGGATACATGTAGCTTAAACAGGACTTAAGCGTTGCGATATACTAATTACAGATGTATTATCCATAAACCCAGCTTTATGTTGTGCACATTCGAAAAGGTAGTTTAAACAAAAGGTATATTTACAGTGAAAGGATTTTTTTCATTTTAGCTAGTTTCTTATATTGCTGTTTTCATGTCATCATATACATATCAACAAGATAATGACAAAATATATAAATAAAAGATGCGAGCATACAAAGCCTAAAAACGAAAAACAAAAACCCAATTAAATGCAAAAGATAAATAAATAAACATTAATACTAGTTAGAATGACTACATTTCATTGGAAATAAAATGCATCGTCAATGTAAATAGAGTACTTGTACTTGTGACTTGTCATAAATATACACCTTTTTTGGTTATAGTTATAGAAAACAAAAAATCAAGTTTAAAGAAATAAGTAACGCATTAAAATGTTATTTGCTGAAGAAAACAAATATTTATATTAGTATTATTAAAACAATCTCTTGTTTCATTGACTCAAAAGACACGTTTCTGTCATTAAAACATATTTTTGTTCATTATATTATCTCAAATAGGTTTGTGGAAGTGCATGATAATAATGATCATACTAAAAAAAAAATGTAATCAATCAGATGCTATGTTTGTTACTGTGATATCAGTAAAAATACATTGAAAGCTCCTTGAAACTGTTTTAAAGGTATTGGTATCACTGCAATTTATGTAAGTATCAAAATCACACTTTCTGAAAAACGAAAATTGCTCATAGAAATGGGGAGGGTTACCGGAGTGATAATTTCGCTATGGAGAAGACGGATTAACATTGTCCAAATTCCAGCACAAAATGTCTTCACACATAGTGTGTACTTCTGCCAAGAACAATCGCGTCTAATCGCCATTCATCGTCTGAATTTCTGTAAAGAGCATTTCTTCCTGTCTATGCATGGCGTGTACTTGCATCTGTGAACACTTTATCTTGCCACACGAAAGAAATTATAATTATATTACTTGATTCAATTACTGCTAGATATATCTGTGTAAGCAAAACATATCCCACTAAATAACAATTTAAGATTTCTTAAATACGACATGAATTCAGCCAGTTTCAGTAGAAAGCAACAATACGTAAAGGTTAATCCCATTATTTGCTTATCTGTATTTTTCTGTATTATTTCTATTAAATCAAGCATATTAATATAAACCAAAAATATATTTTAAAACAATATAGTTACCGTAACGTTTCTCCAGCCTCGGTCATATTAGAGAGTTTCAAGTGCTCTACATAAATATGTTAAGGATATAGTTTGCTGTACATTGCATTGGGGTTGTCTAAATAATTGTGCACTGTAAGATTTGTCATCGAAGATGTCTTGGACAAGGGGTTGAAGCACCTCTGTGATGTCTCAGTTAGGTACCGGGAATATCTTAAATTATTGTTCCTTGTCATCAGATTGCAGACTGTAACACATATGAGTTGCATATTTAATTCAATGGGACATATATACTGTTTAGCATATTTAATTCAATGGGACATATATACTGTTTAGCATATTTAATTCAATGGGGCATATACACTGTTTAATTAACGAACATATCAACATACTAGGAATAGGCCTTCTAAAATTAAGCTTGTCACCACATGCGCAATTAGTTGTGATCTCATTAATCCGAATAACGAAGGACACCGAATGACGAAGGACAAAAGTAAATGTAAATAATAACTGCTCCCTATACTGGAAAATAGAAAGACATAATTAAGGGTTAAAAATCTCCCGTTTTTAACCTTTAATCTTACAATCTTACAGATGTAATAAATTGTCAATCCGAATCTAAAGGGCTGTAAAGTACAGCCCTTTAGATTTGGATTGACAATTTATTACATCTGTAAGATTTTTTGATTGAGTTATGATTGTTTAATGCTGTTCTCATGGTCATTTTACTTATAATTATACGTGAACGGGAAATACGTTCAGGAAATAATTTTTAAAGGTTGAAATTTTAAACCCTTAATTATGTCTTTCTTTTTTCCAGTAGAGAGAGTAGTTATTATTTACATTTACTTTTGTCATTCGGTGTTCTCCGGAGTAGTGAGTCGCCTTAGATGTTGATGTTGATCATCGCCCCGTATTGAAAATGTTTGTTCTGTTGCTCGTTGTTGTTGTCAACGTCGACTCATAATATATTTACTATAATTATCAAACACTGTTTGTAATAAAACGGGAAATAAATTGGAACATGAATACAGTGCTCACCTAACCGTCCGCATCCATCCGTATCAGCTCATTTTGATTTGCTGTCCAAATCATAAAGTGGGTGTCACGTGATCATAACATTCGCGAAAATTAAACATACCGTTTTACACTGGACTTTGTATTTATAGAACCAAGATTAAACGTTATGTTTATCTTGAAGACTTTACCATATAACCGTAGGCTGAATAAACGCTGTTTAACATCTAAGTGTTGTATTAAACAAAACAACTGAAAAGTAAACACTTTAACACAATAATAAACATATTAAGCATAAACAAGATTTACAGTGTAGGAAATTCTCACCTTCTCCGTTGCCTATAGGCGGTAAAATGCATAATCAGGTCCACTTTCGGTGATTTGGTGACTAACATTCGACCATCTTGCCAAATCGATTTTTAAAAAGTCATCCGGAAGCAGTTTGACGCTCCAGCCGAAACTGTACGAGACAAACAGAAACACTCTCCACAACTGGCGCAAGACCACTATTAATTTGCCATAAGCCGTAGTGTTAACGTTTGGTCCCACAGCTCCCTCCCAAACTTTCTTTGGGCGAAAACGCCTGCCACATACCTTAATCGGCCCTTTTGCAGTTCCATGTTAAAATCTTGACAGTTGATGACCGATGAAATTTTGAGCTAGAGAGCCGGCAATGGGATAGAGGTTGTCAAGTTAACTTCAAAATGTAAACAACAGCCGAATCACCCCTCCATCAATTGGTGATAAATACACCAAATGTGACCAATTTAGGCTAAAATATTACACTGACCAGAAACCTTCACTCAATTACTTCACCTCAATACCAAATACTCCACCAAAAACAAATTGACGGAAGTCTATCATAATGGTCTTACGCCATATAGTCCAAAACTTTCTCTATAGCAGCCATCCCACCATCTTGTTACCTATAATTCTCATGCGCCTTTGGTTCACAACCATCTGGCATAAGGTAGTCCCAAGGTAAGAATCTGTTTCGCCGACAAGGCACCATAGGAATCGAGTGCTCACAAGATCTCAAACTACAACAAGAAAGGGCTATCACTGCTAACCTAACTCGATGTAGAAATCGCACAAATTCAGACCATTCTGTAAAATGCAATCATTCTGAAGTGTCATGCTGACAAGGGCTCAGATTACATGTAGGTCAGACAGCCTATGAACCTTAGCCGGCCAGCACCATCTATTTTTATTTTAACGGTATTGTATACCCTTCTAAATTGCCCGGAAATATATATTGCACTACTTCAAAATAAAACCAAATCTAGATGCATTGGGCCTCTACCAATTTTGCGTTTGCTTTGAATTGTTTAATGCCATAAACACTCGGATCCGTACCACTTAACCAATCCCTACGGACTTATATCACTTATATCTAATAGCTGTATATCATGCATAAGTGTAGATACTAAATTGTTGATAGATAATTTTTGAGAAAATGATCCGTTTTTGTGGTAAAGAATGGTCTGCCCTCCTCCCGTAATTTTAAGTCCTTCTAAATTCTCTTAAGGTCTTGCTAGACCCCTTGGTCGCTATTCAGAACACCCATTGTATATATCTGTATACATTGTTGGAAGGCTCAGGATTACATATATGTGAATGTGGTGAAAAAACAGTTATTATCTCTTTAAATGTTGCAAAATGAGTAAATGTCAACAGAAAAATATAGACTACATTTTTCATGGTTTATTTCTCGAAGTGCAATAACGATAAGACTCAATAAATTAGTTGGCCGAGTAGAAAAGTCCTTGAACTAGTAAACGGTGCCTCTTTTCGTTTTTGTTTTTGAAATTTTAATTAGAACGATTCCAGTGGACATTTTTGTCTATCCCACCTTGGAAAATCTTATAAAAATGTAAAATAAAACTTTCCGAAAACATTAAAAAAACTCAAAGACGAACTTCAAAAAAACGAGGCCCTATTTACTAGATTGCATCATGCTCTTTTCAATGGTACAAATTTAAAGTTTCTAACATAAATAGTTTCTACAAATACGCTTTGGAAAATGTAGAGTGTGCTTAAAACTGAAGTGCCAGAAATAGGCAATTAAAGTTTTGCGACTTTAATATACGATCAAAAACTAAATTATAAGCTCCAATTTAACTGTTTGTAATAAGAATTTCGAATTGTTTTTTTCTCCAGCATATAGTTTGAATACCTAACTTTTAATCCAAGCGATAATTGGTTGATTATAAGCCCAAGGGGTCCAACAAGACCTTAAAAGCTGACAATGTTAAAGGCTTGTGGAATAAGATATCTCTGCTTTATCATCGCTCTATTTACTAGCGACTTAAACTTCGCTCTACGGAATTGTTTTATAACACGCTATACGGTATAGGTCAGGTATCTACTAGACACACCTAGAGCTAATAGGTGAATATAGTCTCAATGCTGTCATTCAAAGATACATGACAGTTTGATTAAAGCACCATGCCTGTATGCAAAGGTAAGTTAAATAAAAACTGCTTTAGTATGATTAAAGAAGCAAGCCGTTTTATAACTCCTACCTTTATTGTACTAATGTTCAATTCTTGGATGTTATAAATTCTTTTTGACATATGTTTAATTCTTTTTCCACATGTGAAAAATTCATTTTCACTTATGATAATAGTATTATAATAATTCCACATATGTAAAAGTATTTTTCACTTATGCGCCTATATAAAATTAAAAAAGTGCATGCAATAATAAGAAATTAATGCATGCAGGTCTACGATTACAGACTCCTCCCTTTCAGTATAACAAACATTAGCCGAAACTTCTTCAAAATTTTTAACTTTTTAAATCTTACAGTAGAAACGCATTGTTTGATTCTATTTAACATGTAGTTTAAAATACTTCTTTTTGCGTCACACTCACACTGTTTTAGTGAAAATAACATGTCGGGAATAAAAATTATTTTGGCATGAAGTGTTTCTGAATATAGCGGTTGGGGACATAAGTCAGACATGTAAGATATGACGTGAATGTGTCAGGTTTAGGGTTAGCGTAAGGTTAAGGGTTAGCGTAAGGTTAAGTGTTTCTCTGAGGTAAGGTTTGGGCTAGCTTTGATATCAATCGCAACACAGAACTAAACATTCACGTTGTCACACATGATGGATATGCCAAACAAAGGCAAACTAGAGTCACTGAAATCTATAATATTGTTAATTCGTTAAAAACGTTTCTCTCAAGATGTTCGGACTTTATTAACGTCCTGTAAGATCGTAAGGAGTTCATAAAGACGTAAATTAAATTTCTTTTTCAAATATGCGCAAAGAGGTTTATATTATTTATATATGAACTCCTTTATCATATAAGTAAAAATAGTATTATACTTATCATTCAAATTGCCTTGTTCACGGTTCTTGCTCAAGGGTTTTCTTCCCTGAGTACTGGATTTCCAAAATTTACTGTTTGAGTTACATAACATTGTCTGAATGTAGACACTTTTGTGCACAATACAGTATCAATAGGCATTTGATTAAAACCGGAAGCGGGCTTACCTCCATGTCTTACGTACAACCCGCTTGGTCATAAACTTAGTGCCATTTTGAATGTCTACATGTAGTGATGCTTTGATGTCATTCAGCTGTACATCAATCCAATTCCCTTTTTAAAGATAGCAGTCACTCAAATCAAACAAACAA
>JAQQZZ010103534.1:0-13207 GCA_030265115.1 Mopalia vespertina
ACTGTTTTTGTCAGAAAATCTTTGCCAGTTAGGCTCAGTGACCTGGATCTCGCGCTAACTGGAGCGGATGCATCCAATAAGCGGACTTAAAACAACGACATGTATATGTGACTGACAACTAGTATATACATGATTGATTATTACACGTATATATGTGACCGATAACTAGTATATACACGATTGATATGTACACATGTATATGTGACTGATAACTAGTATATACATGATTGATTATTACACGTGTATATGTGACTGATAACTAGTATATACATGATTGATATGTACACATATTTATGTGACTGATATTTAGTATATACATCAAATATTAATTCTATATTGGCTGACAGAGCAACTGTGCATATACTATAAGAAATAAATGCCATGTCGAAGTCAATTATATCTATATGCGTCACTATAAATATAACATTGTTATTTAAACTATCCTGAAAAAGTTAATGTATTACAGAAAGATAAGTAAACCAAATTAATGTACACTATACAATTATAATATCTGTGTAAAAGTATATTTTTTACCACTCAGTTCATCCAATTAATTTGATATGGTCTTACCCTCCCGTTGTGCCACTATCTTTTTTACTTCACTTGCATGTCACTGATAATTAAACAAAAATAGAATGAACTGTATTATGTTATAAAATTATAAACCGTGTATAAACATGCCAAACTACAGCGAACTTAAAAATGTTTATGTCAGCACTTGTTATGTAAGACAAAATGTACATTATCAGTCTTTGATGGTATTCACTCGGTCATGCTGACATAACGAACTTACTTATATAATGTCTATTTCTCTTCACACCTCTCAAATATTATAAATTATGTTCGTCGCCTGCATGAAGTGAAATTGCCACTGTTTTACTTTATATTTGCATTGCCTTATTATATATTAAACTTATGTTGAATATAGTTTGAAACACATATAAATTTCTATTCGCCCTGTGGAAATTAATAAGATACATAGAAGATACTATAGTGTTATACCCTTAGTCCAAATCTAAGTTCTGACCCTTCCACACAATCCTGGCTAAGTTTGGCTGTCATTTTAATAAACAGCTAGATGCCAACAATGTTTGTAAATATGTTTTGATAATCCAGTCGAATGTATGAATATATTTATTTTCTGTTTATCTTAAAGTTTGGGGACTTCTATCGGACTGAAATATTTAAATGTGCTACATCTTAGTTTTATCTTGGCTAATAACATTGTTGAGGGCAACCAATATCTTCGTGACCTTCCATTTTTCTCTGATGATAATATATTAACTTGTGAACCGTATACTAATGATGTCCTACCATTAAGTGTTCTTGACTTTGAAAACATGTGTTTTAATCCTCTTGAACTAAATTTGACTGATGGTACACAATACACTACGAATGACCTTACCGAAGAACGAGACTACTGGAGTAATATACATGATCACCAATCAAACTATTATCTTGAAGATTCATTTAAATCAATGACAAATTCCATAGTTAAAACTGACACCAACTTCTCTATTCTCCACCTTAACGCTCGAAGAATACGTAAGAACTATTCTGACATACTTCCATATATAACCACACTTGATTTTGAATTCTCCATTATTGGAATAACTGAAAGTTGGCTCAATCCACCCACAGAAAATTTGTATGATATACCAAACTACAAATCTTTTTTCTCATCTCGAGTCAATAGGAAAGGCGGCGGACTTGCGCTTTATGTAAATGACAGTATTGTGAAATGTTACGCTATAGGGAAGATCGTTCTTACCATGATGATAATGGTGATTACGAATCTCTCTATATTGAAATCAATGCGGGTAGAGGTAAACATGGTATAATCCTAGTAAAACGACCCCCTGGGATCACTTATACCTGAAAAGAAACTGTGTTCCATCTTTGGCGATTTTAATGAAGATCGTTTTAAAGTGGACAACCATATAACATTGACAATTTTCCTATAGACCCCAAAATCATTTAATCTATTTCCAACAATCACAAACCATACCAGAATAACCTCCCAAACTGTAACGTTAATTGATAACGTTTTCACTAACTATCATGAAGACACCATTAACTCTGTAATTCCTATCACCGATATCTCTAATCACTTTCCAATATTCCACATCAGTAGACTAGCCCTTGATAATCCATGTAGAGGCTATTCTAACACGCGAGTAATCCCAGCATAATGTCAATAACTTTATTCATTTGATAAATAATCAGAACTGGACCAATGCTATCAGTAAAAAACACATCCTACCGGTAATTCTACAACAAATTTGACTATATATAAAGAATGCTTCTCACCGAAAACAGTTAAAATATCGAATAAGAGAAATAAACCCTGGATTACTGTAAACATTGTATACACTATAATGATTGCCCCACTAACAAAAGACGTCCTCATGATTAAGAACCCACTCAGCCCCTCTCCACATCCGGTAATCTGCTAGAAAAAACTCAAACATTAAAATGTTTTGGTGTAACAATTCATCATAAACTAATTTGGACAGCTCACATAAATGAAATTTGCAAAATGGTCTCTAGGAAACTTGGTATCATTTCTCACATTAAAAAATTGATAAACAAAAAAAAACGCTACATATGCCCTTGTATATCCTTTTATACTTACTGTAATATCCTATGGGGCAACACTTATCAGATCCATCTTCTTCCAATCAAACGCCTTCAGAAAAGTGCCGTACGAACAAGAACCTCCTCTAATAAATATGATCCTTCTGCACCACTCTTTGTTGAAAATAAATTATAACTTCTAACACCTCTAACCATACAATGAACTCATAAATTCACCTACAACATTCAAATCATCCCAACTTTTCTCTGGACATACTTTCTTAAACAGACTGACGTTCACCAATACCAAACACGACAATCATCCATTAACCTACACAGACCATTTCACAGAACGAACCTTTCTCTCCACGCCCCCACCGAATGGAATAAGTTGCCCCATGAAATAAAATATGTACTGCATTGTCCTTTTGTGAATCTCTACTTGGAGACCAACTCCTTAGTGTATTTCGATCCGGTTGATGTTTCCATTCTTTATTTCTATTAATACAGTGTATACATTGTATATTGTTCAAATTATATATGAATAAATTGTTATACAAGTTTTATATATTTATTCACTTACAATACAAAACATAGTAATTGACATTTCTACTATTTACAACTATGAACTATATTTACTTCGCTAATTATAATGGGATAAAATAAGCCCCCTGGGGCTTCTGATCCCGTCAGAACGCATTATTATCTTCCAAATATTATGTATCATTAGTTATATATTAACTACTGTATTTTTCTCATATTGCTTGTTTTTCAGGTGAAATAATGAAATGAAATGAAAATGCTGCGTCCAGTTTTACGTTAGAAATGACACCTTTATTCAATTCTAACAAGTTGGGGTTGTGGCCTGAGAATTTGTCACCAGAGGAGAAAGTCAAGGTTCTTGGTAGAGCCTCATCTTAAACGTGTATTTCATACAGAAAGTTCAAAGAACGAAGAGAGGGTAAAACAAAAACGTTTATTGAATATAGAGAGGAAACGAGAGGCGTTGAGTAACAAAAGAGAACGACTTCTTACGCAGAAGTTAAGAAACCCTAGGATATCGTTATTCATGGACTTTCAGAAGATTGTCAAGTATATACAAGTAACTATTCGAGGATCAAAGCAATTAAAATTCAACTTAACTTCAGTAAACAATGAATAATTCTTGCGTCTTTTAGAAAGTGAATAATAACAGCATATTCGTTATTTTGGGATAACACTTTCTTAGTTTGAACAGATTCTAGTTTAGAAAATTTTGCAGGTTGAATCCCGTCCGGAAATGGAACCCAATACCTCAGAGTCAGGCACCGAATGGCCAACAGCAAATGCTGACCACCTAGACCACTCAACCACCCGGCCTACAAAAATAGAAAGTTAGTCAGCTGGAGTCTAGAAGTTATTCATTACCCCTCTGCATGATAGGAGAGTGGTACAGCTTATAAAGCTGACAACAATGAATGATTGTTTCGGACAGAGAAGATTGTTTAGTTCTAAATATGCAAACACTGGATTAGCAACTAATGTTTCAAGTACTTTGTTAATTAATGCAAGTTAAGAGATTGGGCGATAATTCTCAATGCAAGATGTGTCACCACTTTTAAACAACGGGGCATCGTGTTACTTCAACTAGCTCGTTCGGCGTACAATGAAGAAGTTCAAAATTTGTAACGCTAGGATAGAATAAGTATTCTTTGAAATCGCTGTAACTGGAATATTTGATTCAAGCTTACAAGCCACAGATGAGAAATGAGAATTAAAAGAATTGACAATTTCTACTGGGTCATCCCTGTTTTTGTTATCGATTTTAAATACGGAAGGGAGTTTGGGTGATTTCCGTCTGTTTAAAAGACAATTTACTTCTTTCCAAGTATATTTATATCATTGTTGAATTCATAAAACTTTTTTTCATAATATTGCTTTTAGATATCTTTTAAATATGGTTAAATTTTTTCCTAAATATTGTATAATGGTCATAATTGGAAGTATTGTTTCCTCTAAATTTATTTTTCTCCCGTATTGAGTTTAAAATTGCGTATTTGAGCTTTATTTGTTGCTGAATTTATTATTGGAAAACATTCGTTGTAAATCGTAACCAGATGGAACGATGGATTCACAGTTTATATCTTTAACAATTCCACAAACAAAGATTCAAAGTAGCCATCATCAGATTGATGTGGTAAATCTCCGCTGATGACACATCTACTAACAGTTTCATTGACATACAGAACTAGACCTTCACCTTTCATTTTCGATCTCGATGAAATTAAAGGAATGTAACTTGGGATGTCGAATAAGTTTTTGGGATGTTTGTTTTAGCCGACTGTATTCCAATGACCGAAAAATTAAATTGCATATTTGTTCATAAGGCAACAATTTTCGTAAAATGTTTCTTCAAGCTCCTTGTGTTGAAATGACATACAGAAATAGAGGAGGTGTCTGAAACTATATTGCAAACATATTCCTTAAAGGTGTCTTTGATATAGTAATTACAACTAATTTGACTGATATCTCTCCGGAAATATTCTTCAGCTTCATTTTCATCTGCAGGTACGTATTTGTGCTATCATTATTCAGTTCAAAGGGATTACAAGTCATGCGATCAGACTCTATCATATCATTATTCTTTGCGTTAGTAACTTCATGTAAATAATATCTTCTGTATTGAAGAAGGTAATTCAGATGCAGATTGAATGGAACGCCCTCGCTATTGTCTAAAGTTACCATTGGGAGGTAGGTTATTCTTGACAACAATGTTTTCAAAATCTTTAAATCCTTCACAATTGCAACGATATAAAATTCTTATTCTTTGGTTGTAAAAAATGAAATCTATGCTAGCATTTTATGACGAACTAATGTTGAATTCATGCACACCCTTGCCATATCAGAGTGACTGATGTGACACTAATACAACTGCACCTATTAGCATCGATCACATAATCGATCAAGCAAAATGACGGAATAAATTTCATTTTCCAAAGTGTTTTGGTAAGTTGTAATATTTATAAACGTATATGCACACTTCTTTCATTTTAGCGGGTTTTTTTTTAAGTTTTACTCTGTGAGTATATGTTTAAAATGGAAATCTGTATCATTGATTGTTTTAGGTTGTTTAGCTACTGAGTATTAGTACTTTCAAATATGGTACCCACTTTCTAATAACTTTCCCCACTAACTTTTTACTATAATCACTGGTTTACTTTGTAGAGTCACATAATATAACATAGGCATGTTTAACTACCCCCACGACCCTCGCACAAAGTCGCCTTTACACCACCCATGGTACATTTTGAAGCTTCCCCGTTAAAATAAATCAGCTGCTCTTATCTCCATTTCATGTTTCAGTAAAGTGTTTTGAGATTAGCGCGCATGACCATTAACAGTTTAGAATTTCCTGCCAGCAAATCGAGTCCTGTTTCCGGGTTAGTGTTCATTGTATATTACAGTAATAACTTCAAGACTGTGAGTCCATATTTGTCTTGGTGTATGAGCAAATCAGCGTTATATGTGTAATCTATGGACCCTGTTGGACAGGTCAGTTGTCCTTATTAATTTTCTGATGTTTGGGGGAAGCTAGTCAACCCTGCAACTTGTAGTATACATGAAACTTATTTAATATGTTTACCTACTGTACACGATACTCTACACATTACTTTCAAGGGTGCAGGTCATATGTTCCTTGTGTCAATGTAACAGCTATACGGTGAATATTTGCTACTTAGCGTGATATGTGGTGTACTTGATGCGAGTGTAGTTTAGTCTACATAATTACTTGCATTGGTAAGTGGAAATGTGGTAATGTATGAACAAGTATATTCCTTGTTTCAGTGTAACAGGAAGAACAGCAGTACGGTGTATAGCTGTGGCTTAGTGCGATGTGTTGTGAACTAGATTGTAGTTCTGAAGTAACCTCTATAAGTATATAATATAATGCATAGCTTTTAATATGTTGATAGTGTGACTCAGCTCATACGTCTGATCTGGAATAAGTATACCACAGTATACATAAAGATGTTTCCGTACTATACGATTGCTTTTATTGTCCACCACTACTATAGTAGTGGGTACTCGGCGTCCATCCGTCCGTCCGTATGTCACAAATGTTTGTGAACACGCTAGCATGAAAGCAAATTCGCCGATAAACTTCAAACTTGGTACGTAGCTTCCTCCTGTTAAGACGACGGATGGGATTGTATTTCATAAAATTCCGTAAAACAAAATGGTCAGTATTACATAATTTTAGAATAGTCATGCCTGTATGTGTAATGAACACGATAAGTAGATAATCAATTTACTGATTAACTTCAAACTTTGAATATAGCTTCTTGCCTTTAAGACATAGGATATGATTGCATTTCATCAAATTCCTCAAAACAAAATGGCAGCCATTGCATAATTTTACAATATTCATTGATGTATATGTTCTCGATAACTCGATAACTCTGTAACAAATTCATGGATTAACCTGAAACTTGAAATATATCCTCCTCCTGTTAAGACAACATATAGTATTGCATTTCACCAGTTTCGCTAAAACAAAATGGCCACCATTGCATGATTTTAGCATATTCACTCCTATGTTTTGCGAACATGATAGCTTGAAAAAAAATTTACCAATAACTTGAATTAAGTTTTATTCTCTTAAGACGAAGGATAGGATTGCATTTCACCAATTTACGCAATACAATATGACCGCCATTGCATCATTTTGTAATATTGACGCCTTTGTGCTGTGAGCATGATAATTTGAAAACAAATTCACCGATTAACTTGAAACGTGTACTCTGCTTCCTCTCCATAAGATGACGAATCGGTAGAGATATTATCAAATTCTATTTAACAAAAAGGCCACCTTTCCATAATTAGGCAATATTTACATCTGTTTGTGTTGTGAGCACAAGGCTTGAGAACAAATTCACTGACTTATTTAAAACTTGGAAAATAGTTTCCTCCAGTTGAGAAACGGATGGGAATGCATTTCGCATACCAAAATGGCCATCACTCAAATTCAGATATTAACTTAAAACTTTGCTTCTTCTGTTAGTACCACAACTGTGGTTGTATTTCACGAAGTTTCACAAAAAAATATTTCCGACATTGCATATTGTACCAATATGGTGATAAACACCATGATTTTTATTAATTGGCTCTTTGAAGGAAAAAAACTGTTCTTAAACATAGGTAGGATTATAATAGATTGAGTAGTTGGGTTATGATTTACTATTACATAAGGAAGTATTGTGCGTTATCAAGTATAACGGTGCTATGGCCCACACCTAAGTAGATATGAGTAATACGTTATTATATATAGCGGAGCGAGTGTGTAGCACCTTAGTACATGATAAGTAAGGGCTTTGCGTTATTATGTATTGTGAAGCGGGTGGTTAGCACCTGGGTACGTTATAACTAAGTGCTGTGCTTTACTATGTACTAAGGTGTGGGAGGAGTAGAGAGACAGAGCGTCGTGATCTCGCGAGAAGTAGTGAGCATCGCCTGTAACTTCATAAAGTCACGTGGCGTCACAGGTTGACATGAAGGCAGTGGTTCTGGGAGTTGACTCCGTTGAATAGAGAAAGGGTACGCATGTCTTATGTACTATTCAGCCAATGGCTGACGTGAGTCAGCGGATTAAAAAAGTGTTGATTGGTTGAATTAATTCTATGCATGACGGTTACAACCTATGGGTAGTGTAAATGAACGAGACGGATGTAAAATCATGTTATGCAATGACATTGACGTTGAAAAGATGAGCCACTACGTCTATATTTCATATAAGAGCGTCTCCTGGTGTCATAGAGTGAAAATCACAACAATGACGACAGGAGCTAAATCCTTTAGCTAACCATAACCAACATGGCTGACACACGTGACATCATGTCGGAACTGAAGTGGCACCGCACTGCATGAAATGGGAGGGAAGCCTTGCGGGGTTGTGGGAGATTGGGTGAAGGTGTGACTGACTTCCCTTGATGCTTTGCGGGCTGCGATGGGATCTCGTTCATTTTGGTTAGCATTTGCTATTACATAATAAAGAAGGATTGTACGTCATGGGGGGTGGGGTGTGATGCTTTTCGCGCGGCGAAATTATGCGAGTGATGGCGGGTTGTGACGGGAGGTGGTTTGAAACGGGGATACTGTGGGGGTCATGGAGTGCAACATTGACTCGATGACCTGAGTATGTCTAGCTGTAGTTGGAGTGGTTTAAAGAAGTCATGTAGCGTGGTCTCGTTCTGACTGCTTTCAGACCTCGTGAAAAAGCATCTGATTTTTTTTATCGCTTATTATGCTATAAATAAAATCACCCACCCATATCATCGTAAGTTTATAGCATGGGTTGATGCTGTGTCAAAATGGATTAGAGGTTCAAAATCAGATTCAGCTATTGACCAATATAAAGGCAGAGATTTCAAAGCACCGCTTAGCGGACCAATTAGCGAAGACCGAGGTTTGCTAAGAACCAATCAGAGGAGTTTTTGCCCTTAGCTTACCATAACCAACATGGCTGACACCTTCACATCATGTCGGAACTGTCCAAAACGGAGAGCTACGATGTCATTCTTCAGTCGAAAAATGTTTGTAGACAAGTAACCAAATGTGTATGTGTATTAAACCGACCATGCGCATGCGCGGGCTGTACAGGCGCTAAAGTGAATGAAGTGAGGTGTATGTGACAGAAAGTAAATATCGGGCAATGTTCCTCGCCATTTTCACGTCCACACCCGGCAGCGGCGGCGGCGTGGTGGCGACGGCGCAGCATCCCATCCCGCATGGATGGCTCATGGCGCCGGGGTGACCTTCCAACTCACAAACCCGCATGCACGCCCACTCTTCCGCATGTGTTACGACGGTGTGTTCAAGCGTCGACGCCAGCAACACGGGCGTTATGCTGTGAAATTCGGGCGTTATGCTGCGTTATTCGGCGTAATGCGACATCATGGGGGGTTTTGCTGCGTAATGCGGCTTTTTGCGACGTTATACGGCGTCATGCGGCGTAACAACGACGTATCGGGCGTTACAACGGCGTCAACGGGCGATATGTGGGTAATAATAAAGAAAACGAGAACAAATAATACTCCTGGACGCCAGGAGACGCCTTTACATGAAATATTTATGCAGGGGCTCAAAGCCAGGCCAGGTCAGATGTCACAGACAGTTCTTTAAAAGGTAAACAGTCACAGTCTGAACGAGATCGGAGAAATGCCCGATAGGCATACAAAATAACTAGTGTAGACAGTTTTTCAAGCAAGGCAGTAGATAGCACACACCATAGACTATTTCAAAAAGAACAACATTCTTCAACTAAATTGTTTATAGTTGAGATTTCCAAGTCAGCCGCTTGACAAAATAAATTACGTGTCATCAGATTCCTTACGCAATAACAACCGGTGAAGATATACGTTTCTTACAAATAAAAAAAACAATCGCCAATCCCTGCACCATTTTGCGACACCGTTTAGCGTACAGAAATGCGACAATTAGATGGCTTGATCATCAAGAAATAAAGAAAAAAATATCAATTAGGATAAGGAGAAACAGGCAAAATGGGAAATCTGTCCTCATACTCGCAAATAGTGTAAACAAAATTACACGTACTGCCTTAAAATGCGGGTAGGGAATTGTATATGAATAATATAACGCTGAGTAGCTGAACGTTATGGGGCCTGACGAATAACCAACTTAATAGAACCCACAGGATAATGTAATAAACAAATTGTCTGAAATCAATCGATATTTCTCGGCTATCGTCAACTGGTAATGAATGGGCTATGTAAACCTTATGTTTTTATCGACTAGACCCTATACTGTTCTTGATGAAGCACAACAATCCGAATGCAATCCAAGTAGTAGATAAACAGCGAACAAAACTGCGAAGAAGTAGTCTCACCCTAACAGTCAGTTCAAACTTTCCTCTTTCAGTTATACAATATCGGTCCCTTTACAATAAGGTATGTATAAGACTACTCGCTCCAAACAAGGTGAAAACCTTAGACTCAATGACTATAGTCGAAACAAATAAGGATTTGAGTGAGAACTTAACAATGATTTGAAATTATATAATAGTTTGGAATACCAGTTAATCGTCTTGAATAAATAATAACAAATTTGTTTTACTTTAAAGAACAGGTATTGTTGACGTGTCCATCATATACAAATTAAATTGTTTATGCGATATATCTGTGTAACACGTATACATGTACTGACTTCAGTAATCTGTTTTCGACATATGAAGAGCCTTGGATGAATTCTAATATTGAGATTTAGCTGATGTATTATGTCTCACTGTTTAGTTATCATACATATATAACTGCAAGTTTGTCACGTTGTAGAATATATGGATATGTAAGATACATGGATTTTGTATCTTAACTTGTTCCTGATTGGGATGTTTTTTGTTTACATGATTTATTAGCTTTTATTGTTAAATTTAACTTGACTGTATTTGAGATATATACATCAGTCTTGTGCGTTACATCCAGGTATTAACTGATTGTGTTTTAAGTTCCATGTATGTAACTCTGAATTACATACAATCTACTCAACCTTTCCCACACACTAAATGCTCGAGGTTGTTGAGGTTAACATTTTATGTAATACATTGCACTAAATGCTCTCAAATCCTGTTTTGATAGGATGGACTTTGTTCATTGCGTGATGTAGGTCGTATTGATATCTTGATAACAGCAAGTGTCTGTTGTGTCATGAATTTGAATGACATATCAAAACATGAGATGGTATATAAGGTGCAAATCACCAAAACTCTGGAGAGCATTGTACTGACTGGATTGAACGCATCCTCTCCGAGGTTTACCTGATTAAGCCTCCTTAAAATATGAAAACGGATAACTGCATGCTGTGAGAAAGATGTAATAAAGAATGCCGAACCTGTAGCCGTCTTCCACTTTTCGTCATCACTGGGCTACTTGGCCCAAAGCGGATAGTAATTTTCCTGTTCTCTTCCCAGGACGGACTCGCTCATCCAGGTTGTGTAAAACACTCCTGATCCCCGGTGACCCCGTCCAATCACGAACAACCAAAAGGGCGATCAAAAACTTTACAACCTGAATATGAAATTATCTTTATATGTTTTACCAAGGTGTCTACCTTAAACAAACAAATGATAAGCTCACTACTAACCGTCTTTAGATGAAAACTGGGACACAACAAATCTATCTAGACTTTATTCCCGCCATCACTTATGATTTATTTCACTATGTATTATCATTATTACTTATGGTTAATAAATACTAAACTCAACTCAACTCCAACTACAGCTAGACATACCCAGCTCAACGAGTCAACGTTGCACTTCATGACCCCCACAGCAACACCATGTCAAACCAACTCCAGTCACATCCCGTCAACTCTCGCGAGATTTCCCCGCATGCAAAGCATCACGGGAAGACACCCACATCGCCCCATGACAGCAATATGTACAATTCTTCCTTATTCAGAAGTCCGGTTTACCTATCCGCTTTGCACTACATTATAAGTAACAACCCTTCCTTATTATGTAAAAGCAAATGCTAGCTCAAATGCCCGAGATTCCACCACATGTCAGCGCGCAAAGCATCAAGGGAAGTCGGTCAAACCTTCACCCAACCTCCCACAAACCCGCAAGCCTTCCCTCCCCTTTTCATGTAGTGCAGTGCCACTTCAGTTTCGACATGATGTGAGGTCAGCCATGTTGGTTATGTGTAGCTAAGGGATATCACTCCTGTCGTCATTGTTGTGATTTTCATTTTATGACTCCAGGAGACACTCTTACATGAAATATTTGCGTATTGGCTTATATTTTCAACGTCAAAGTCGTTGCATAACATGACTCTACATCCGTCTCGTTCATTTACACTACCCACACCACGTAACCCTCATTCATAGATTAATTCAATCCATTAAAACTTTTATAATCCGCTGATTCGAAACATCGGCCATTGTCCGTGCTAGTATATAAGACTTGCGTCCCCTTTCTCTATTCAACGGAGTCAACTTCCAGAACTACTGCCTTCACGTCAACCTGTGAAGTCACCTGGCTTCAGGCGATGCTTACTACTCGCGAGATCACAACGCTCTCCCTACTCCTCCAGCACCTTAGTACGTAATACATAACAACCCTTACTTATTATGTACTAAGGTGCGGGCCATCAGCGCCACAGCACCTCTATACTTAATAACGCACAAACCAAAACCTGCTCCGCTATACTTGATAACGCACAACCCTTCCTTATTATGTAACAGCTAATCATAACCCAACCCCTCACTCTATAGGCTACTACTAGTAGGAAAAGGTGATTTGACTGAATATAAGCATATTTACCAAAAAAAAAACTTTTGTGGTTGACCTGCTAGCTCCTTGTTTATTGTAATTGACCCCTAAAACCCCAATCAAACAGAATGAAGGAGTTAAAGTGTATTGTATATGTTAATACAAATAGCTACCATATGCATTACACAAGAAACGTGTCTAATGTAATTTTGAAGCAGTTATGTATATTATGTTATAGTGCATATGTTAATACAAGTAGCTAAAATATAATAAACATAACACTAGAAGCATGTCTAATGTGATTTTGAAGAGTTGTTTCTTGTATATATTAATACAAGTTATGTATATTATATTATAGTGTATATGTTA